>JBBPDH010189218.1:0-13245 GCA_037974565.1 Clupeocharax schoutedeni | reverse complement strand
GTCACAACACTCAGGTCTATAGTGACATCCTTCAAAGAAACAACTACATCATCCAATTCTGTGGACATGCCAAGCAATAGTACAGTCATACAGTCCCATACTAAAGCATCATCCTCTAATACATCAGAAACAATGTCTAATACGGTTACACCATTCAATTCCACAATCACAACACTCAGTCCTGTAGTGACACACTTTAACAAAACAAATACAGCATCCAATTCTGTGGTCATAGCAGTACATGGTACAGATACTGTAGCATCATCTGACAATACAACCATCACATCATTCAGTACAGGAACATCACTCCACACTACAGTCTCAACAGCCATACCAGTTGATTCTACAGCTTCACTCAGTAGTACACACACAGACATTAGCACACCATACAACACAACAGTCATTCAGGGTAATGAAACAACTGAGCAACATAACAGCACAATACAATCAAAGTTTGTACAATCAAACACAACAGTTGCTGCACCAATAAGTGCAGATTCTAACTGGAATAATACTCTATCTAATACGCTGTTTAATACTATAACAACAACACAAAATACACCACGCTTCAAAACAACAACCCCTCTACCTAGCATTACACAGTTTAGCACAACATCCACAAAGGACACAACACCCAATAGTGCAAGGCTTTCTGAAGGCACAACACATGTTGACTCAGCAAAGATTACAATTCATAACGCAACAACTCTTTCACAGAATATTTCATACTCAAATGGAACACGCGATTTAAACACAACACTGGCAAATGCACCACTTTTGCCCACACCATGGTCCAGTACTGCAGTACCTCTGAATGCAACAACATTCAGTGCCGTTGAAACACAGTGGAATACAACACAACCTAAAATAACTACAACTGCAACAGCATCAGTAAACACAATGCTAACCAACACTGTTTCATTTCATAGCAAAACAGATTTAAACACAGTTGAAAATGTTACAAACGCTACAGCCAATGCAATGCATCCAAACACCACAAGTTCACCATTTTCCACAACAGAGAACTCCACGCAACTGAGCACTAGATTGAATCGACTGAACACCACAAATGTTACTGCAATGAATGAAACACACCTCAGTGTAAATACAGTACAAGTTAATTTGACTGTTAAAGAGGACGTTGCACAGGTTAACACATCAGCCTTTGTGCTTAATGGGACAGCTCCCAGCTCGAAAAATTTTATACACAATACCACTCAAGACCTGTTCAGCGAATTCAGTACAACAGTAATTCCTTCAAACTCAACGATGATCAGTACCACATTACCTCAAAACACAACACAATATAACAAAACATTGGAATTCAGTATCACAACCTTGGATTCTTCCACAACATCCACTGAGAATATGACAACTACATTTGAAATTACTGTTCTGGACAATTTTACATCAGATATCACATCCACAGTAAACACGACCACTCCCACGGATAAAGGCCCTGAAAGTTCTCCCACAGTTAATATGACATCAAGTCCTGTAATTAGCTCAGCCATCTCGACCCATAACTCCACAGACACTATTTATAATATGACATCCAGCCCAGACAACATTACAGACAGTAATGTTTGGACAACCCTTGATGCTACTGCAGTCACCACTGAAGAATCTACGACAACAAGCACTTCAATAGAACAAAATCCCGACCCTACAGGCAACCAAAGCAATGCATCAGCAATGCCTCCTCAACCAACGGTGCATGTTACAACTACCAGTACCACCACCACTAAAACCACCACCACCGCCACTACCACCACCACCGCCACTACCAGCACAACAAAAAGTGGTAAGATATATATATATTTTTTTTTTGCAATAAGAATCTTGCCGTTAACGGCCCAGCACTAACAATTACACATATAACCTATTTTTAAAAATGGTGCAAAACTGGTGGTTGAAATTCAGTTGCTATAGAGGAAGCACAGTGTGGTTGTAACCACGTGTGTGGTGCAGTTCTAACTAGCGAGTGGAACTCTTATTAATAAGATACAAAGGATGTGATTAATCAGCCAGATTTAGCAGGGTTTAACATAGTTAGCATAACTGCTTAGGTGGCTACTGCATCTTAGAAGCTGTGCTGCTTTGTAAAGATATTTAATGATTTTTAACTGTGATTGTTGTATACCGAGTGTGATTAAATTATGTTTTAATTAAATTGTTCATCTCATATTGCAGACACCAATGCGAGTGCTGTGGTAAATCAACTTCAGAACCAAGATTTTTCCACACTGACCAACTCTCAGGTGGCACAGGTGGTCAACACATTGGAGAACGTGCTGTCCTCACCTAGCATCAGCCCTGACCTGGGGCAGAATGTGCTGTCAGTGATCGACAAGCTGATCAGCTCTCCAGTAGATGTGTCCTCCTCCTCCACACAGTAAGACCAGCCTCCATAACGGAGGAGACTGCAGTGAGGTCCAATATGACATTGAAAAAGAATAACTGAAAAATGAAACAAGAGTTTGGATGGAGTTTATGGTTTATGGTTGCTGTTCATTGTTGTTGTCAGATTGATCAAGGCTGTAGACATGCTGGGGTTGAAGCTGTTCATTCGGGACAAAACAGAGAACATTACGATGGAGTCACTGTCTCTGATGGTGATGAAAATTGATGGGACCAATTTCATGGGGGCATCATTCTCAGTCTCAGATCCAATGTCCTTACAGGTAAAGTATGATCCTCAAGACTTTCTGCATTTCACTGAAGCCCTTTACTAAAGGTTTGCATGTTTGCACCAAGCTGATATACTATAACCTTTTTAATGTATTTTTTTAATGAGTGAAATTGCATGTGCTGTTCATTTTAGATATTTGCTTAATAAATATGTAATTTGGGGCTTTTCTTTCAAACTGGGCAAAATATAGTGCTGTCGATTCAAAAAGAATCCACAAATTAGAAATAAATTGTTCACTGCGTGTTTTCATTTCATGACTTCTGTGAGTACATTTTCACTGCCATTTTTTCCCAGTGTGACACAAAGGACGTTTGACTCAAAGGAAGTAAGAATTAAAAAAAATAATAATAAAACACCTTGTGGTTTAATCAAGAGAAGGTCAGGCCTGAGAAACTAGTCAAATAAATCTTCCAAACAGAGGCAAATGTAGAATTAAATGGATCATAAGTCTTGTTGTTTAACATGCAAGAAAACTTATATTAGGCAAATAGAAAATCCACCAAATTTTTCAAATGTTCTTCCTATTTTGTTCTGTAGTACTGTACTTTCAACACTGCGACTTTCTCAGTAAGATTATTGAATAGACAAAAAGTAAAGTACAAAATAATTCCAAAACATAACTGTTGTATAGTACATACTGTATACATGTCTGCAGCTTCTGTTTTTATTTTTAAAGTGTCATTTGTGTGGCAGCCAGAAGAAACTCTTTTACGATTTTGATGTAAATATTTGTTCAAGGAGCCCTTTGTATTACATTTGGAAATTTTAAGATATTTTAAATGTAATTATCACTGTAAGTAGTGTTTTAGAAGCAACATATCACAGATTCATAGGTGTAAATCGATCTGTTATTGTATTTATGAACCCTTTCAACACACGTTGCCCCATAAAAAACTCATATAAAAGCACTTTTAAAGAAGAAATAGTAATATTGTGCTTTAATATGTGCTCTGCCATTTTGGTTAATCTGCTGTGGACAGCCTCCTTTCCTCGCAGGCGTGTTTCTACCACTCTGTTTGATTCAATCTCACTTTCACTTTTAGTTTTTTTACCAGTTGAAAAGTAGCCACTAGCTGATGCATTTCAGTCTATCTTTAAAAACTACATCCTGATGTGACATTGTAAAGTTACTGAGATGCTAGAAAACCTGTCTTCATGCTGTTCTAAACCTGTTCTGCCTGTCTGTGTGTTTGCCCAGGTTAAAGGCATAAGTAGCCCTTCTTTGTGTTCCATCACGGTCCCCATGTCTTTGACGGAAAACCTGTCCTCTGATGAGAAACAGCTGGCATCAAGAGTTCAGTTCACTTTTTACAACAAGAGCACCCTGTTCCAGGTAAAGAAAACAAAGAAGTGCATCTCAGTTCTTTTCATAGAAATAATGTATGTAGGGCTAAAATAAGCACATGTGATCATTGCTCTATCAAAACTATGTATAGCTTTTGAAAGTGCAGAGCTGTCTTTAAATTGCCGGAACAGTTCATAAACAATGGCCCAGTATTTGTGCTCACTGAATACACTTGAAAATTCAGAACAGCACAATATTACTAATTCTTTTTTAAAAGTACTTTGATATGACTATCAAAAAAGTATGCAGCAGCATGTGTTGAAAGGGTTCATACATACAATAACAGATCGATTCACATCTATTAAACAGCATGAGGACGAGGTGGCATGGCAGACAAGGCCCGGATGTCACAAAAGCAAAAGTTATTACGAAAAATATAATTTACTAATTTTGTAATATCAATATTAACATTAATTCAGCTTAATTGGTTGGTACTGCAAAGAAAACACAAAGAAACTGCTGTACTCATAGGCGGGATGTTTGAAAGTAGCCAGTCCGGGAACGCTATTTATTTCTTCTTGCTGCTGATTGGCTGCTGCACTTTGACGCAGCTGTAATCCAAAATTTCCCTCGTGGAACATCTCAAGTGTTCTCATGTTTTTTGTTTTGGTCTTCTTAAAGCCTTTAATAATACATCTAATAAGAAACAATTGCAGAAATAACACAAGAATTGCTATTATATTGCATTATGCTTTCATATTGTAAGGCCTTGTCTCTAGAATGAGAACTTAATAGGAGAAGGTTAAAATGTCCAGTGTTTAGATGCATATTAGTGTAGCAAGATAGTATTCCAGTTAATCCTGGGGCATTTGAACTGGACTATTCTAAGAGAAATATTGTTTTCAGAGGTTACAGGAATGATACCCAACAACTCAAGTCCTCTTTCACTTATTTGTCTGCTGCTACAGGAAAAAAACAATGTTTCTGAACAAAACTGGACAGTCAACAGCTATATTCTTGGGGCGAGTGTAGCCAACCTGTCCATCAAGGGTCTGAGGGAGAATGTGGTTATCTCTCTGAGGCATAAACAGCCTGCAAGTGTAAGTGCACTCACTTACAAACACTCACATACATGCTTTCCCTCTTCCCACTGCCTTTCTCATTTCTGTTGCTTTTTTCTTACAGGGGAATGTGACCTGTGTTTTCTGGGACTTTGAGAAAAATGGTAAGACACATATCATTGCTCATATCTTAAATGGGTTTAAACCAGAAATTATTTATTCAAGGCGGTCATGAACACTAAATTAAACTCAGTTTAAAAACATTTTCAATCAAAAACCTTCTTTTATTGATTAATCAAAAGTAATTATTTGAAAGATTTAGCATTTTTCCTATTATGGCAAGTGTTTCAGTTTCTTTTTTTTGTATTATTATGTCTTTTAAAGTTCTCTAGTTTATCTGTGTTTCATTAAAGTATGTAAATTATATAAGGATTGTGTATGCCACTCTAAAATAAGACCATTCAGTGAACATGGGATAATGGTGACATGGAAATGTATTGTGTTTGTTTTAGATGGATCAGGAGGCTGGAACAATGCAGGATGTGCTGTGATGAACACCAGCACAAATGAGACAGTGTGCGGCTGCAACCACCTCACCAGCTTTGCTCTACTAATGGTGAGCATGCCTGAACTAGCTTAAAAAAGTTCACTCGTCTAATCACAGTTTTAGCTTTTATGAATCCATCCTCATACACACCCTAAAAGTCCTGTTTTTATTTGTTACTTATTTGTGGGTATTTCCCTGGGGTACAAGTTGCTCTGTAGTAATGCTCCTTGCCCCCGTCACGTATTGCCAATGGAAGGAGGCGCAGATGCAGGATTCCATTTTACTTTATTTACACAAGAAAAACCAAAAAAGGCACAAGTGCCTAAACAACCCAGAAACATGCAGCACAGCAACTAAAGGCGGGGCAGTGACAGTGGACAGACACCAGTTAATGAAACAAGGCAACCTAAATACAAACAAAATTAAACCAAGAACCAATGAGAACTTACAATCACTTATACTTACACACCAGCATGTTGTGAACACTTACCCGGAACAAAAAAACAGCCCCTACAGAAGATAACAGGCCCTGATTTTAAGGAAAATGGCTTATTTAATCACATGATTTACAAACAAGGTTTTAATTTGATTTGTGCTAGGGATTGGGACTTAAAGCTAAATAACCTGTAGTATTTACTGAGCACAATTTGATCACTCTTCGTTCTGATATGACTGAATATATCTATATTATTGTGTATTTTTAAATACAGGCCAGTCTACAAATTTGATGATGTCTTATAGTCATGACAAAATGCAGAACTACATATGTTTAGTATGAGAATACAGGAGATATATATTAAATGTGTGTTATTCATTCATGAAGGACCTCTCCAGAGAGGTGGTCACTGATCGGGTGCAGGCGACCATCCTTACCTTCATCACTTACATCGGCTGCGGCATCTCCGCTATCTTCCTCGCTGCCACTCTCCTATCCTACCTGGCCTTTGAGTGAGTTAGATGGTTACTCTGTATTCATTTAAAGAATTTATGGGAATGATGTATATGGCTCTGTTATAAAACTGATAGCAGTAACTGTACTCATGTTTTTTTTAGTTCCCCTACTCAAACACACCCATCAAACCTAGTAATTAACAGACAGTTTGGACAAGATATGTAAAACTTTGTAGCTGCTAAGTTTTAATCCGGTACATTTACCTGCCTTACGTTGTTTATCATTATATTTTAAACCAGAGTGTTAATTACTCCTCTATAATTGGGGGTACTGCCTTCATAACACAGGGGGGGTTTTGGTTATCGCCGTTAATGCCGTTAACGCAAAGATTCCATAAGATTAACAGCGTTAAAAAAAATTAATCGATGCCCACCTCTAAAATATATATATTAGAGTTGGGCATAGATTAATTCTTTTAACGCCGTTAATCGCATGGATAATCAAAAGCCCCCCAATATATATATATATATATAATATGATATAAGGACAAACATTATTTTAAATTATTTCATTATATAAAATTCTTTTCCCTTGATAACACAGGAAAACCCGGAGGGACATTCCATCTAAGATCCTAATCAATTTGTGCTTTGCACTCCTGCTGCTGAACCTGGTCTTCCTGCTGGACGCGTGGTTGGCCCTGTACCCTGATGCTGCAGGCCTCTGCATCTCCACAGCCTTCTTCCTTCACTACTTCCTGCTTGTCTCCTTCACATGGATGGGTCTGGAAGCCCTGCACCTCTACCTAGCCATCGTCAAGGTCTTCAATAGTTTCATGTCCCGGTACATGCTCAAGTTTGTGCTGACGGGATGGGGTGAGTTCCTGAGCAGTGGAGGCAGCAGTGGATACAGATGCCTGAAGTTCTAGATGTAAAGTTTCATGGTTTGGTGCATTCATTCATTTCAGGGGTCCCTCTGCTGCCCGTCATCATTGTGATCGCTGTGGACAAAAACAACTATGGCCTCATTCAGTATGCAAAGTACACAGATGGAACCTCAGATGATTTGTAAGTTGGACCCGGATGGTTGGGGCAAAGCCAATGGAATTTACTACAAAATTATACTCAGATATGAATTAACCTCTTGAAGGAATAGATCAACCAAACATACACACATGGTTAAAATTAAATGGGAGATAGTTAGCATCAATTAATATGTTATGTCCCTCGTGCTAAACTGGCTATTCAGTTATTCCATAGCAACATTAGCTTTTTTGATTGAACTATCAGACTTCCCTTGTTCATTCTCATTACTGTATGTAATTACTCATACAGTTTCATACAGTTTATTTCTGAATAATGCATACAAGGTTATGCATAATAAGCCCTTCGATTAAAAGAGAATATTAAAGCCAGTATCGTTTTTTACAGAGTAATGCATAAGAGATAATGCACAATAAGCCCTTTGATTAATATCCATCCATCCATCCATCCATTTTCTCCTGCTTAGCCGGAGTCGGTTCACGGGGGCAACAGACTTTCCTCTCCCCGGCCACTTTGTCCAGCTCTGCCAGGGGGATCCCGAGGCATTCCCAGGCCAGCCGAGAGACTCAAGCTGTGTCTGAAAAGTGCACTTGTTCACTAGTTCACTAAATAGTGTTTGCCATATAGGTGGCTAACTAGTAATCAAGGGGAGGTGACGTTTAGTTCATTTCAGACACTCAGAATGTTATGTCTTTACTAACTGTTGCTTAAATAGTGCACCCGATCTTGGCAATTTTTCTCAAGACTGTCGATATACCAGTCATTTGCCCGGTGGGCCAATGTTAATTTTGAGCCAGCACGGAATCTCGTCTGCAGGCCTGGATTGCCTACCACACGCAACCCTGTACCGCGACTCAAAATGCCCAGAGCATTTTATGTCCCAATCCAGCCCCGATATTATTACTGTCTTCCGTAGAGAGAGAAAATTACTTCACACAGGGTAACAGTAGTGTGCAGTGTGTCCGAAAAGTGCACTCATTATTATTTATGGCACAGTAAAAGAAACCTGCAGCGCATGATGTTACATGTGTATTAATGTAGTGTACAGTGTCTGAACAGTACACGGAGATTTTGTAGTGCACTAACTGGTGGGGGAAATTGACAGTCGAAATTTCGGACTCCACTGCAAAATGGCTAGCTCTCTACATAGTGCCCTACATAGTGAATGAGTGCACATTTTGGACACAGCTATAGTCTCTCCAGCGGACCTAGGTCTTCCCTGAGGTGTCTTTCTTGGTGGGACATGCCCAGAACACCTCCCCAGGGCATCCTTACCAGATGCATAAGATTATTAATTTAAAGGGTTGTATGAAGGTCTTTGTTTACTAGATGTGCCTGTTTCCTCAGAAGTTTTTTGGTTCTGATTTTAGCTGCTGGCTGAAGAACAACACTGCCTTCTACGTAGCAGTGGTGGCTTACTTCTGTCTGATCTTCGCGTTCAACCTGATCATGTTTGTGGTTGTCATGGTCCAGCTGAGACGCATCAAACGTCAGAACCCTCACAATAATCAGCACCGCAGCGGGTTCCAGGACCTGCGCAGCGTCGCCGGCCTCACCATCCTGCTTGGACTCACTTGGGGATTTGCTTTTTTTGCCTGGGGCCCCGTCAGCATGGCATTCATGTACCTCTTCACCATATTTAACTCTCTACAGGGTGGGAACTTTCAGTCAAAAAAATTGTTCAACAGTTTCCTGATGAACATACATGGATAAGCAAAAAACTCTCTCTCTGTTTTTCTCTCAAAGGCTTTTTCATCTTTATGTTCCACTGTGCAATGAAGGAGTCTGTCCGGAGACAATGGCGAATCTACCTGTGCTGTGGCAAGTTAAGACTCGCAGAAAATTCAGGTACATCTTCACACAGTCTCTCACAAACCAGAAAAAATAAAGTATGTGTGTTCTAGAGCATTAACAGAGAAAACGATTTGTCGATGTGTCGACGTCAGAGGCACAAGTCGACAACCCCTGAGAGAAGTCAACAAGTTGTGTGATTTTTTCCTCTATTTGTATGCACTTGTGTACACAATGCATTCTCTGCGTCTGATTGGCTTACACAGACATGCATTCCTAGGTTTAACAAATTATTATAGTTACTTCATAAAATGGGCGGCAATGTTGGTACATGAAGGAGACAAGACGAGAGACATGGCAACAGAGGCAGTAGGAGAATGACACACATCACATGTGTGGAGATACTTCACTCTAGACACACAAACAGCACGGTGACCTGCACAATCTGCAAGTCTGTGTTAAAGTACAATAAAAGTACCAGCGTTCTGCATGGCCATATGAAACGGCATCCGCTAGTTAACATGGCTAACTCTAGCACTGCAGGGTGTCGTCTAGTCCAGAGAAGTGGAGTAGCTTTACAGAAAAGAAAAAACAGCAGATCACAAATCTGCTTGTTAATTTCATCTTTAAAGATGTGAGACCTTTGGCTGCAGTATAAGCCGAAGGCTAATGTTACAGAGAACTTTCATAAAAGTTACACTTTGTTGGATGCATTGTGTTTCTCTGCTGCACCTGTGTAATGGCAGCATCAAATGATTAGGTCACTCGACTTTGACTTTATTGCCGGATAAGTCGATCTGAAAAAATCTGAAGCCGTTAATGCCCTAATGTGTACTAGTTAATTGAAGCTACCACCTTGCACCTATGTTTACCTGCCATTTGCTCAGTAACACCCCACCACCTGTCCCAAACCTCTGCAAATCGTTTAAATCCATTTTACTCTGCATGTGATAAAGTCTCTCTCTGCTTTCAAAGTTAACATAGAATAGAACAAATGCAAAGAAAGCAGCAAAAAATATCAGGACTTGTTTGTAAAAAAGTTGATATTTTGTGAGCCGGTGAAGAGAACACAGGTTAGGTTCCACATTCCTCCTCCGTTCTTCCAGCCGCATTTGTGAAATTCCGTCAGCAGCTCCTGATTTAATTTACTGATTCAAGCTAGGTTTCTGTTGGTAATTCTGGGCTTCCACAAGAAACACATTGACATACTAAACATAAAATGTAGTATATTTAGTAATATTAGCGAATATAAGTTGGAAAAAAGGGAATATGGCTCATCATTTGAAATGCACCATTTGTTAGTCCCTATCTACCCCATCCAACAATGTCCAATTTATACAGAATTTGTGTTAGTCACTGCTAAGCCCTTAAACAGCAATTTCTGACCAGATAATAATTGGGTATTGGAAACAGCCAAACTGGCGTTTTCTATAAATAAATAGAGAAAAAATCTCAGCATCACATACACTAGCATACATTTACCATGTCAGTGTCACTACTGTACAGTGTTGAGAATAATATCAAATAAAATAAGGTCCAATGCTGGTCTCACTCCATTGAAGGATGGGGTAGTGATGCATCATCAAATAGGCTGCAGCCCAGAAGAGTAAAGATGTAAAGTATCTTTAATAAAATTACTGTTTTATGATGAGATTGAACCAGTAAACTTTATAAAGTAAAGTAGATGTTGATGATTAACTCCAGCCATATCCATTACACGTGTGAAGTAATTTTCAAATTGAAAAATGAATTCAAAATGAATTTAAATTCCTCTGTTTTGTGTGTGGTCCACAGACTGGAGCCGGACGGCCACTCAGAACAACACAAAGAAGACTTCTGTTGCCACAGCCAACACCTACCGCACCTCTCAGATCCAGAGCACTTCTAGCAGCTCCTCACTGAGCGCCCACAGTATATCACAGTCAAACATCCGTCAGTTTCTATGTTAATCATTATCACACAGCTCCAGCAGCTTTTTCAGTCTAAAGTCATACAAATGTCTCGCAAAATTGACCAAAGTATCAGTCATAGCAAGAAAAGTCCTGCATATTTCAAAAAGATGTTCTTGTTGCGATAGCAGAACCTGTTTTGGTGCTAAAAAGAACTTGTTTTAAAAAGGTTCATTAAAGTCAAAATGACAGCAGTTTCTCCATTATGGAGGAGGACCATTCAACCAGGAAACAAATTATGGATTCAGATGGTTCTTTAAGTGATTATAGTTCTATACAGAACCACCCCTCTTTAATAAAGAACCATTTTAGGGAGAAATCAGCTAAATTACAAGCCATCAAGCTATATTCTCTACCAGCAGCTTAGATCTTTCAGTGTTTATTTCAAGCAAAGACAAGAAAAATGTAGTTTTTTTTTTCTTCAAACCAAACTGGCCATCCTGTATCTTCAAATTTAAAACATGGTGTTGTTATAGCTTTGACCTCTATGGGTTGAGACATTATTTGAAGCTATCTGCTCTTTATCTTCGTATTGCAGACTCATCAGAAAGCGCATCTACATCTGTGGAGGACGCCAGTGGTGACGTGATTCTCAATGAGATCAACAGTCAGACCAGACCACTGCCCTGGACTGACTGACCTGTGGGAGTTGTCTACAAAAATATGATGGTGGTACAATCACCGGGCAGACAGGTGGCCAGTTTATGGCAGCCAAGGCTTTTAGAGAACAATAACACTCTCCACACCTTCTGCATTACTCAGTTTGTACATATTGACCATGCTTTCTGTAGTATCAGTAGTTCAGGGGCATGCGCCAGTTTCAGATATTTGATATTTTGAAGTAATATGCCTCAAGTGTCTGTTTTTTAGACATTTTAATATACTTTCACACTTATGTAGTTGTGGTCAGGCACCCCTGTCCAGTTTTTAACTGTGTCCGTCCACAACTTCTGCCGAGAAGGAGACAGCAACTGAGCCACGATGCCAAAATTCTTATGGTAACGCAGCTTGAAAGTGCCAGACTGAAACCACAGCGTTTAAAACGTATACAATTTTAAGTGCCAGGCTACATCCTTCTAGGTGTCTACAACTAGGGATGGTCCATAAGTGAGAGGAACTACTGACATCTCACTGTGAAGTGCTTCCTATTTATGTGAAGAAACTGAAGGATGTGAAATGATCGTTAATTAAAAAGAACAGTATTAAACACTGCATGCTTTGAGCCTTCAAAACTCATGTGGAAGCGGCAGACGACTGAAATGTTACCTTGTGCCTTTTGTTTATACATGGTTTATATAATAAAATGAATGTGAAAAAAATGAAGTAGCAGTTTCTATATCTGCATATACGAATGGAGTAACTACATTTTTTCAGCAGAACCCTTTGGCGTGAAGAACTGTTCTTTTGTGTGTGTTCCCGTTTCCTCCCACAGTCCAAAGACCTGCATGCCAGGTGGACTGGAGACGCTAAATTGCCCTTAGGTGTGACTGTGTTTGAGTCTCTGCATTGATATGCACTAGAGACCTGTTTAGTGTGTTTCACTCTATGGCTGGGCATGGGCTTCAGCTACACGGGGAAATATTATTATTAATTACACAATTAATTCAATATAAAATACTTCGAATTTCTGTTCACATATACACCGGCCACCCTCAACATCCTAATGTTCCTAAATGCAATATAATCTGATGAGGTGTGTGCCCCCTCGAATTTATTCTGCTATTTATACTTTAAATAATATATTACACAGGTCAACAGGTCAAAATCATCAGAGATAAGTTTCTGTGGGTTTTCTAGTGTTTTTCATGCTGATTTCAAATCTGTGTTTAGTTTTTCCCACATGTATGGGTTTTGTGATGAAGCTAGTTATACAGGGTTTATACAGAGATTCTTAAGTTGAATTTACTTCCTTTTTACTACCATCACAATATTTTTTACTACCAGCACGACTTCAAGCTTCAACTGTCGCAGCGTAAAGTGTGAAG
>JBBPDH010189212.1:0-17111 GCA_037974565.1 Clupeocharax schoutedeni | reverse complement strand
CACACACCTTCACACACACCTACACACACACCATCACACACCTTCACACACACCTACACACCTTCACACACACCATCGTACATCTACACCCCTTCACACACACCATCATACATCTACACACACCTACACACCTTCACACACACCTTCACACACACCATCATACATCTACACACTTCACACACACCATCGTACACCTACACACACCTACACACCTTCACACACACACCTTCACACACACCATCGTATATCTACACACACCATCACACACACCATCACACGCACCATCACACGCACACACTTTTGTTGCATATTGATCAGATTTGGACTGATTCTGTTATCTTTGCTTGGTTGGTAGCAGTTCTGCTGTGTCTCTGCAGCCTGCCGCCTCCTCAGCCTGCATTATTTAACACACGTGTTCTGCTATGTGATGATGCTGGTGCTCGCAGCTGTTGAGAGTCCTAATGAGATGAGCTCTGTTGCTTTTTTCTGGCGTTTGCCCCTCCGTTGTTGAAGTTCAGAGAAAATTGTGTGCTTGGAGGGCTTTCTGCTCTAGAGGATTTGTAAGATCTCTGCTGCTTTCATGTTCAGACCCGTACATCTGATCAGGTCAGCATTTCAGCATGTCTAATTTCTGCTCAGTTGTATAACTTCTGTCCTTAAACACAGGTTAACACGGGATAACCCTTATAACCCAATAAAAATCAGGTTTCAGTAAACATAGACGGTGTAAAACAGTCCAGAACTGGTGTTGGTTCTGCTACACGCTCGCTGTTTCCTGCTCTTACTCTCAGCACGCTGCTGCTCAGCCGCTCTCCAGAGCCCCTCCCTCTGTGGGTTTTCCCCACCCACTTGAGGGCGGAGACTATCCTTAAAGTTCTCCCAGGTTTAAAGATTTTTTTAAAGTTTGTTTATAAGACCTATAATAAAATACATTTTGTTCATAGAAATGTTTTTTATATGGACGCCATCTCCAGTAGTGGTTATAATTTCCATGTTTTTAAAATTACAATGACTTTGGTTCTGCTTGACACAGGAACACCAGACAATGCTCAGCACGATGTGACACCTTGAGCATCAGTGCAAACGAGGGGGAACTTCCATATAATAAGCTGTTTTGCTATATGATGACCACTTGTTGTGCTGCTGGCATGCTTGTGTTCTATTGAACTGGAGTGTGGTTTTTCTATGTTCTTAGTTATTATTAAAGCAGCAGTTATGCACCATTTAGTCCCCCAGGTGTTGTCAAACAGCATAATGCTGTGAATTAGATTTATTTGCCACACTGTCTATTTAAAAACAGAGTGACATTTCCTATTCAGATAGGTCAGGGGTGCAGGACTCCTGCATTTCAGCAGAGATGGTCTCTCGAGGCTGCAGCTGCTTCAGCTCTTATAGAAGCATCTTACTCCAGCTCAGCCTTGACAGCGACAAAGTGGAGCATCTCCTTCAATTATTAACATCCATTAACAATATGAATAATGCAGCCACTGGAAAGGCTGGGGCTTCTGGAGCCAGCACTGTGTTAGCGTCGCATACTGAGCGGCTCTTGGCTGCAAGGTGTCGACTCGAGACCAGAAGGTGTGACGGCTGAAATGAGCAGAGATCCTCAAACATTGATGCTCATCATCACGTCCTGTCTGAGCTGCTCTGATTAGCCATTAACCTTTAAAATTGTGTCATTAATGCTGTTACTTTACTATATACAGTACTGTACAGAAGTCTTAGGTACCTGCAAAAATCAAATTTTTTTAACTTTCAGGATAAGCAGAGACTATTGTATTTCATCTGTTTGTTTCTAAGACATAAAATAAATTTGTTCATTTTTGTTATTTACGTTTTATAAATTATAATTGCTTTGGTTCTGCATGACACTGGAACACCAAACAAAGCTCGTCTAACATCTTGAGGATCAACACGAACCGGGGAACTTCTGGATAAGGAGCTTTTTGACTGAATTATGACAATTTACCATTTGTGGTGCTGCTGGCAGGGATCCATGCTGCTGAGGGTTAATGGTTTTGGCTTTCACCAAGGCTGTATGTTTTCTTTGCAATTTTAGGGCGTTTTCACACTAGAGCTCTTTTCCGGATCCGGGACTGTTTGCCCCGGGAAGTTGAAATGTTTGGTCGAGCGTGAAAGCTGTTTTCAAGCCTGGGACTGTACCAGCGTTCGCAGGGCGTGACGCAGTGTGTGTGAAATCTATTCGCTCCCAGGGTTGTGCATCAAGCGATGTGATTGGCTCGTTTTGTCATGATACTCTCTGTTTCAGGTTTTGTTTCAGTGTGACTGCCCTGATACTTTAGTCGGGATTCTATATGGCTAAAAGTCTTCCAGACTGAAAACAGCTCCGTGTTTCCTGTGTGAGGAAGCTCCTTTAGTCAAAAACCAGTATAACATACACTACCTTTGTACATTTGCGTGTTACTTACTTAATATTTACTAAAAATACATTCATTATTCTTGGCTGAGAAACAATTGTACAGTATGTTCACTATTGGGTTCCTTTATTTGTAATACACTACTGACCCGTAAACAGCTACCTAATGTAATTCTGTATCACCAGGCAATTGTTAGATATTTAACGAGTTATTTAAGTGCTGAAACGCAAATGGATTTAAAGTTAAAGCACAGTCTAGAAGTTGACTCTGCATCAGCACACAACCAGTTAATAAGAGCCAAGCATGCACAGTTACAGATTATTTCCATGTTATAGAGGAAACCTGCTTTATTTTCATTTATGTCTATTGTGTAAATACACCACTGGAAAGATATGATCTTCATCCTGGCCAAATTTTTGGAACGTGTATGGCATTAATACACATTAATTTATAACATTTATATTTCTTTGCTCCAAAGTGTTTAACTAGAATAGAAATCTGCAGTTAATGACAGAAATGGATTATGGTGAAACCTATGGTGTGCAAAAGTTTTATAATGGTTGTGTATGAATTTGTGAAGCCAGCCAGGGTTTGGATGAATCGCTCCTTTGAATAACCAAGCTTTCAGATCAGTCCTGGGTGTGGACTCGAGGGTTCAGGATGAGAGCTCTCGCTCTGGGTTGAAGCTAAAAGCTGCTTTCTGTGTTTCTGTCTCTTTTGATTTACATTAACTGTGAAACTGACAAGGCCAGCACGTTCACAGCCTTCCCTTATGAGTGAGATTGTTTATGACCGAGAAAAGGACGTGGGTGGGCCTGCAGTGTGCGAGTGTGTGTACATAAATATATGCATGTGTGGGACTTGTGTATATGCAGAGCATTTGAGGTGAGAGTGTGTCGACTGCAAGCTACAGAGGATTTTTGTTGAAATTTACTCCACAAAAACCAGAACTCATTCTGTCTTGTGTTGGATTTCCATTTTCTTTTGTGCCAGCCTTCAGTGAGCACCTCTGTGAAACACTGTCCATTATTCTCTTTTTGTCTGAGCTCCAGAAGTAGGCGAGTGAAGCTGTTTATTGCAGGGGTGTATTAGAGCTGTACAATATATCAGCATTGTGATTTAATTGCTACATAAACTGTATCATCACTTTTCTGGAATTAAAAAGCCTGTTTGAAATCGTATGATTCCTTCCATACTGTCCAGTTCTGTGATGTCAAAACACACGTGTATATATTTGTGTTTAAATATCCTTTAACTCTCATGGATACTCAGACATCAAAATGAGTCGTGTTCGGTTTCGCATTCTTACGGTGGCTCTCGGTGATTTTCCAATTATAGGATTAGAGCTGCCTGCCATGGATGAGATCCTAAGCTCAAGAACAAGCCCTTTGAGGAAGAGAGCTGCAGATCCCTATTATAACACAAGCTCTGTCTTTCTTTACACATTCTGATTTGATTCTGGTTACTTTTACTGATTTTATGTGGACTGTAGCAATAGTTCTTTTTCATGCCTTTCCTGAACAGCTCTCACTCAGCTTCAGGCTGCTCTCCATTCATCTGTTGACTAACAATGAAGTGATGCTAGTAGATGATGAGCATTTCAGTTTACTCAAGATAAATGCACCTTTAATTCCTGTTTTTTTATGTGTCTTGCATTACTGCTGTTTTATCTAGAGCTCTTTTCGGACCCTATTGGAGGGATTCACTTCAGTGGTTATGGAAACCTGAAGTGTTGGCCGTATTTAGACTTGGTCCATTATGGTTTTCAAAGTACCCTCAGACCTTTGATTCTTGGTTTCAGTGCTAATGCGAATAATTCAGGAGGACCAAGACCCGTGTCCAAAGCGGAAAATGAGTCATGGTCCTGTTAATTCGTGTTGTGAAAACTGGACCCCTGCTGTCCACTTTGTTTCCTGCTTAAAGAATCTTACCTGTCTTCTATAGCATGTAGATCAAACTACTAGGTTTCAGGGCAACTACACTGATCATTTGTTGACACTCTATGTGTTTCCTGTGTGATTAAGCTTCTTTAGTCAAAAAACACTATGACATACACAGCCAGCCAAAAATCAGCACACTCTTTCTACATTTGCACGTTACTCACTCGTTATTCTTTTCTGACGAATAAATGTACAGTAGAGTCTTTATTAGCCAGAATGTCATTAAACCGCCATGACCCTGATTTGGGGTGGCTTTTTGCTTTTGTTGTATTTTTCATATTGTGTTAAACACAGCAAAGTAGACATTGTGGTTTTTAGTAGTTGTGTGATTTGAGTATTTTTCCAAGGCATTGAACTTGACTCCATTTGTGTATCATGATGAACTTAACCATAATCAAATATTGCAATTTTCCTGCTACATATTGCAATTGCAATGAGTTTCAAGAAAGGGCCCATCTAAACATCTGTTAAAGGGCCCATCTAAACTCTTTTTTTGAAAATGCTATAAATATTGTTTCAAATGGTACATTTACTCCTCCATCCATATAGTCCATAGAGTAGGAAAAAGTTACAAAAACAAAATTAAAAATCATAATTTTGTGATGTCACAAAACCAAATGACTCAAATCACCTTATTCTGTCTACAGCAGTGTAGCTCAGCTGTCATTTGCATATTTCGATACAGGTGAGCAGGAGATATACTGTACAGCCCTAATATTTGAAAAGGTGCACTGTAGGTTCACTGATGAGTTTAGATAGGAAATAAAACGCCATCACTGTTATATTATCTGAAACAGTTTCTTCACAGTAAACCATTTCACATAAAATCACTCTGAATGATTATTTCATCTCAGTGATAAAATAAAGCATAGCACTTTTGAAAAATCAGTGGAATTCCTCTTTTTACTGTGAATAGCACTAATTGTGAAGTTGGAAACGAGGGCTCTGTGTGCTCTGGCTGAAGAGGGCAGAGGAGGTGCTGTGTGTGATCTGCTTGAAGCACCTTCACAATGATTTCTTGCTCAAAAAAAGTTTTTCTAAAAATTCATTTTCTAAAATTTCCTCCCAGAAAAGCATGGGTTGTGCATGACTACACTTGTGTGGCAGAGCTGCGTATGGAGCAGTTGGTTTGGACTTGATCGTGGTTCAGTGGGTGTCCAGTTGCTCCTGCTGGTGACCTTGCTTTTGTATGCAAAGACTTCACCTGCTGCCTTGTCCCCGACAACGTCTAAAAATACCCTTAAGGCCTGTAATGGCTCTCAATAGCCAGTCAAGGACAGGGTAGTTGGAATATAGAACAATGTGTGAAATTAAATATATAACATTTAACAACAATAATCCCTTGCATTTCGCGGGGGTTACATTCCAATATCACCCGGGTATAGTGAAAAACAGTGTTGTGTTTTGGTTAAAAAAAAAGCCAAAAATGCTTATTTTTATAGTGTAAACCATAAATATGCCCCTTAATATGCCCCATAATATGCTCATTAATTTCATTTTAAACTCAGTTTAATGCATTACCCTTAAAGAAAGTGTAAAGGTAGACCCAGTTCCGTTCCACCATAAATATTTAAGTGACACCAACACACATTTGCCGAAAATACATAAAGATATATATATATATGCACATATATGTACAGTAAATGCCTAAAATGCCTGTTTTTATAGTGTAAACCGTAAATATGCCCCCAGATATGCTCCCAGTACATTTTACTTTTATTTTAAACAAAATTTAAAGGATTAAAGAAAGAAAATGTAAAGGCAAACCCGTATTTGGCTCTATTAATTTGAGTTACAGTAACATTAATTTTAGTTGCACGGCTGTAAGGACAAAATGAAAAACGAGAAAGACTGAGACAATCCACGGGGGAGATTCTGGTCTATAGCACCACAGGTGCTTCAAATGGCAGTAGCAAGGAGAAATATATAATCAGAATCAGAAAACGTTATTGATCCCAGTGGGAAAATCCGTTAGCATTAGCAGTTAGCATTAGCAGTGTGCGGCAGCCAAAACAAAGACTCAAACACAAAAGAAACGTTGAAATAGCTCAGGATACTGATATCTTACTGATACTGCTCAATGATACAAAGACATCTGCTATTTTATTATGTCTTGAATTTCCTGAATATATAACGAGGGAGGAGCAATCGCTGCAAATGTCTTTTCATCAAATGTATGTTGGTGTCGCTTCCATCCCTCCCACTGATCCAGCTATGTTAGAATGTCTTACCGCTGCATAAACACTGATAGCAGCACCATCTGTCCAGGAGCTAATTCATATTTTGGCATTGACCAGTCAAGAACCAGCACCAGTTTTGTACCACTTCGTTGTATATAAACATTTTTAAAATTACAACTGTTGTAATAAATGTTTGTCATGCCTGTAAATGTAAAGTATTATGCAAAAAATTTTCCAAATTAAGGAGAGAGTGAACAGAGTGAGAGTGAGTGGTCCACAGTGTATGGTGGGGGACCACAGAGATGGAGAATCTGCTTGTTTCACTATGGGAGTGCCTCTAGAGTTTATAACATATGGAGCAGAACTGCTGGGCACTTGCTTAACAATTTATCAGCTCCAGAGTTCATAGTAAAATGCCTCAGCAGCTCTCACAGCCAAGTAGATTGTTATCCAGCAGACTCTCAAGGTGTGATGACGCACAGTCCTAGAGGTCTGAGAGAGAGAGAGAGAGAGAGAGAGAGAGTGAGAGTGAATGGTGTATGAGTTGGCACATGGAGTAATCCTGCTTTAACGGCTCTCCAGGCTGCCTTTACTTCACATTAGCCCGTCCACCGTGCAGCTGCAGAGGCACAGAGCGTATAGACGCTCATGTCAGACACTTTCTTTCTGCACTGTTGTTTCATTTTCAGCAGGCAGGCTTGCTGTTCATTATTGATGTTTGGATGGATTACAGGGAACGCCGCCACAGCTCAGCCTGGTGATACGGAAGTGCTTCAGCATAGCGTTAGCACCCTCTTCAGAATGACTTCTTCCATTCTCGGCTGACCCCGAGCCGCTTCCCATCCAGCTGACAAATCCCCGGGGCTTAATTAAAAAGGGCTGCATTGAATTTCGTTGCCTCGAACCCATCCACACTGCTGTGTTTGGTGTTTGCATGCTCTGGAGAGAATCAAGGTGTCAAAGAGAAGAAGTGTCCAGAACCCTGGAATCTCCCCAGGGCTGGCCATTAATTCACTGAGAAATTAAAAACGTGGATAGAGTTTCATAGAAATGATCTTGAGTCGGGGCAGTATTGAATACGGTCTTGTCAACAGGTGCAAATAACATTGGTGCACTTTGTTTGATTGTGAAAGCTACAGGCCGCATGTGGTGTGACGGAATGGCCACAGCTTTATAATTACCTGTGCATTCTGTTTATCAGTAAGCATTTTATAGAGAATATAAGTTGACAGCTCAGTATTTAAGATGCACTAAGAAGCTGATGGGGTTCTGGCTGGAGAACAAAGAAGCACAATTTTGGATGTCTGCTCATAGTCCATAATTCAAAGTCAAGAAAACCCTTATAGTCACAGGTGAATAAACCACACCACACCATGAACAGTGAAATTCTTTTTCTGTATTTTCTCTTGTTGAGATACCAGATTAAAAAGCATTGAATTTGATCGAAATCATGATGCAAAATTAAAAAGTTTATAAAGATATTAAGTTAGTGTTAATGTTTTCTTCAAAGTGGTCCTTGTGTAGTGAAAGTCCTGTTAATTGGTCCTAACTGGACTTTACGCCAGCCAGTGACAAGTGAGCGATCGTGTGTATCTGGGTTGTTTTTTCCTTCCCTGAATTGGGTGTTTAGAGGTGATAAATGGGGCAGCTGGTAGCCTAGTGGTTAGGGAGTCGTGGGTTCGATTCCCAAGGGTGCCAAGCACCACTGAGGTACCCTTGGGCAAGGTACCGTCCCCACACGCTGCTCCCTGGGTGTTGTGTTCCTGGCTGCCCGCTAATTCACTTGGTGAATGTGTTAAATGGGTTAAATACAGAGGAAGAATTTCATGCTGTTCACACTGTGTGCTGTGGTGTGTTCACATATGACAGAATGGTCACTTTCACGTCATAATTAATGCTTTTGCATCTGTTCCCTTCCAATGTAACCTCCCAGTATCCCTGTAGGAATGCCACCATGAGCATTGTCGCGCTAGCAGTCCGGCTGCTCGAGGAAGAGCCATTAGCTTAGCACAGCCAGGCAGGGAGGATATAAACGGCTCTAATAAAGAAAAGCTGTCAGTTCGCTGAGGAGATGCTGGTCAGAGCAGCACAGCTATGCTCCGGCTGCGCTGACCTCTGCAACTACGCCAGCCAGAAAAGTCTGCTGCTAGCAGAGTGAAGCATAACGATCAGAGTGGCGAAGCGCTGAGATGGTCTGCTGAGCTGTTTGGGTCGACGCATCTGCATCACCTGTGCAGTCAGAAAAGAGAATAAAGGGAGTCCCACACTGGCTGCTGCTTAAGGAGGCGGTTGCCATGGTTACCCTGATGCCTCGAGCTGTGTGTGACCTTTTGTTTTTTTGGGGGGGGATTCTAATAGGCTTAGCTCTGTTTGAGCACCCCTGTATGATTTGTTGACTTTCTATGTGAGAATGAAAAAAAAAAACCAAAAAACAAATTTAAAATGTTTAATATGTGGCCTCTAGATGTGTGTGTGCTTGTGTCCATGTATTTCATTTAGAAAATCAACCTACTGTAGTCTGACTATTATTAGTTTTTTTCAAACAGCTATACACAGAGCATTAATAGCATGAATAAGTAAGAATAAGCGAGGTAAAAAATAATAAAAAGATAGGAATAAGTGCAGTGGTTAAATATAAGTATACATATAAAACAGCTTGCAGGAACCAAACAAACTGAAGGCAATTGAATGACTTTAATGTGGTTTTAATTGTGTTTGTTAAGGTTCTCGCAGTGAAGTCCGTGTCCTGGGAGTGTGAAGACGAATGTCTCTTCATGATTCTAGTTCATGATTAGTGCGTGCTTCGCAGGCTCACTCATCATGTGATTGGAGGCCTGAACACAAACACTAGGACTGTGTTTGTTAAGGAAATGTTTGTCAGAGCTTCGCAAGGCCGACGTTTGCGCTCCTGGCTCCTGTGCAGCCAGACCTGTTTTGGTCTTATGCAATTGTGCTCCATGCTACATTTTTAGAAAGTGTGTTTTTGTGCAGCACATGAAAACGGCGCTTGTTTATCAGCTCGAGTGGCCATTCGCCCGAGCGGAGGCCTCTGCTGAAGTGCTCTATTGTCTGCCTTCAGCCTCGCGGGCTCCGGCACTCGCAGTCTCCCAGGACCCTGTCACTCAGCTCGTTACCACGGCACCCGCGGCCTGCCCTGGGGAACTTGCCGAGCCAATAGGGTCCGGCCACTGCAGCCTCAGCTCCTCGCCACCGGCCAATCACAGGACACATTGCCCTTATTGTCCCAGAGCATCATGCGGCCGAGACAGAATATAAGACTGAGAGAAAATGAGAGCATGGGGTGAGGGGTGCAACAGATCAGTGAGATTTAATACTGCATTTCTCACTAAAATGTTTGCATTCATGTATCTTAAGTTACAGGACCCCAGTAAGTACCCCAAGAACTGGAGGAAACACTATAGACTGTAGGGTGTAATAAATTATGTTTATTGTCCTTACAAACAAGTGATATTAGCAAGCAAGTACTAGTAATAACAGGTATATATATATATAACATGGATCATTAGATAGATAATAATGATTGATATAATGAATATAATTCTCATGTTCTTATTATAGACTATTTAAACAGCATTAAATACTCTATCAGAATTACTTGACATCAGATTTGACACTTGATTATGCACTTATAGCACCTGAAAGCCAGAATGTTTAGATAGAAAAACATATTGCATGTTTCTAAATCAGTTATATTCAAATTCGAATGAATGTGTTTATAAACATTTGGCAGTATCAGAATCACTATGAGAAACATGCAAACGAATCAAAGCTAGTACATGAGATCCTCCCACCCAGAGTGAAAACGACTTTATCTCTTGATTGATTTGATGGACATGCTCCTCTGGTGCTGACCAGGCCTGGTTTAGCACGCTTGGCTGGGTGATGTTTCCTGAAATGTCATTTCAAAGTGCTAGTATTAGCACCCTTGCTAATAATCTGTTTTCTGCCCAGATGGCAGACGGTCACACCTGATGGTTCTCCAAACCAAAATCTTGCCAATTTGGAAAATGTAACTACAGTATAAGGCTCTGTATTAGTGTAGTGTATTAGTGTAGAGTTTGCAACACATTTATGATATTTGAAGATAATTTTGCTGACAGTGTGTCCAAGATGTTGCTAAAATGAGCCCTATGGTCAGTCACAATGCATTTACTGGCCATTCCCCATTCCTGATGACCGATTTGGTTCAATGTGTTCCTGCAATTCAATGAAATAGTTAAAACAGTGCAGGCCAGTTTTGGGCCTTTGATTACAGATGTGACTCTTTTGTCTGTATTGTGCAGTTGTAGACTTAACTAGGATTTATGTGGTTGCAAGGTGTGTGGCTGACATGCTGCACATTCAGAAGTATTTCCATGACTCACTCATTGCTGCTATTGGAGTACACACACACACACACGCACACACGCACACACACTCACATACACTTTGAGAAAAGCACTACTGGATGCTCTGGAGCTGAATGCCGTAACACAGTATGATCGTAGATCTAACGACTGGAAAAGTCCCATATCAGCACCCAAACTCTTGTGACTGAATGCCCTCAAATCCTCACAGCAATGTACCAACATCTTGTACTGAGAGTCTGCAGTAAAGACTGTTACTAACTCAGTATTAATAACCTGTGTGAGTAGAAACACTGGATGAGTGGATGTCAACAAACTTTTGGACATGTTCTGTGATCTGTCCTCATTTGGTGTGTTTTTTGTGGGTTTGTAGTGTGTGGAGGAGAGCCTGCCCACAGGGTTTTGTTCGTGTTTCAGCCCATGGCAAAAGTAATTATATCAATTCAGCTTTCATCGTAATCATCTGATCCCGTGGCCTGAGACGCCAGTTATGTCACAGGCCTTCTGAGCCCTCTGATCGAGCGCATACTGCGCCGCAGCAGTGTCTCAGGGCTGACGTCACATCAGGAGTTGCCAGGAGTTGACCAAGGGCAGCACACTCAGCCCAAGTCGGTCCTCGGCTCTTGCTATTAACCTTTAAATCTCACCAAGCGGATCCTCAGCAGTTTCTTCAGGCACCTTGTGGATTTGTAGCTTTTTGTGTTACTCAAGCAAAGTAGTAGTTTTCCATGTAAAAATGTTGTGCCCTGTGTTAAAATGCATTTTTCCAAATGAGGATACGTAGTTTTCTGTGTATGAATGCACAGTTTTTTTCTATGGAGTTTTCTATATGAACATCAGTGCCATTTTCTGTTTAAATATATACTTTTCTATGCTGTTTTCAATGTAAAAATATACCATGTTTCCAAGCAAGCATGTACATTAAGGCCTTCACATTGCTATAGAAACACCTATTTCGTGACTATTAATGTGAGGTTATCAGTAAATAATCGTTTAGTCAGACTGGAAGAGGAATTTCAAGGGAATTCTTTAGTAAGACTTAATGTACAGACAGACTGAGATACTGTTGATGGAGAGATTAGGTAATAATGTAGAAATAGCAGTGTCATTCCGCCTGTCTATTCATCCATCCATCCATCCATCCACTCAACCATCTATCCATCCATCAGTTTATCTATCCATCCATCCATCTGTCCACACATCCATTTATCCATCCATCCGTTTATTGAGCTACTTATCTTAACCAGCCCATCTCAGGGCGAAAGGTGGGGAAACCGGTTGCCAGTCCGTCACAGGGCAGGCACGCACACACGCACACACACACACACACACACACACACACACACACACACACTCCCATCTCCAGTACATCTGATGTGAATGTATTTGAGTTAAAAAGTAATATAAGGGAGTTAAAAAGTGATATAAAGATTCATTGCTTAATAAATATGATAAATAACATTCATTTAACCCTTTTTTTTTTACCAAACTAGTCTAATGGTATTTTTACTTGTTTAGAAAAGGCGTGTGTGCTGATGCAGTTTTAAGTAGCTACTGAATGTATTAAACACTCTTGACTGGGCAAACTTCACTCATTTTTCAAAGCATCCACTAAACACTTCTGAACAGTCCAGGAGAGGAGATTAACACGGTCTGCTTCATTCTTCACCTCCGCTCATTCTGACCACATGACTGACCACTTTACAGTTATTCTATTTCTTTGCATTTTTTTTTATTATTATTCTCAGTATCAGGTTCAGTCTTGTGTTATCACAACACATTGTTTATATGTAGAAATAGAAACAGCAGTACTAAGCAATCAGATTATTAACTATTATTATTAACTAAATGCTGAAATGGACCCTTTTTGGTTGGGTGTTAAAGAGTTAATCGAGAGACAGAGGGATGGACAGAGGGAAAGACAGCGTCAGCAAGAGAGACAGAGCGAGAGTCTGTAAGAGAGCAGGGGCCAATGGGGACGCCGGCACTGAAGAAATGGGGTTCCACACATTCTTTCCATGTTGAATTTAGAAGCAATATTTGAAGGAGAAAAAAAGAAGCCGCAATTTTCTGGTTTTGTTTCGCCAGCGGCGGCGCTGAGGGCCAGGGGAAGGAGCCGGACCCGAGGCTGAAACCCAGCCGCCGCCTGCCATCTACTGGCACCACTGGGGGATTTTTATATAGAGGCTGAAAAACAGGGCTGGGGCTGCTCTCCTAGTTTCAGTACAAAAATTAACTATCATACTTCTATATTGTTATTAAATTATTATATTTCTTCATTTCTTCAATATAAAATATTTAATAAGCAATAAGCAGTAGTCGTGCTACTGATAATTTCATGTTCTTTTCATTTTAGCCTTTTTTTGTTTTTTATTAATGAGGCACTTATTTTTAAACAGGTTAGAAAACACAATTGATTATTAAAAAAAGATCAAATGATCTTCAAATCCATGTAGGCACCAGAAAACAGATTTGCACAATTGAATAGAAAGAAATTGGAATTCAATATTGAGAATTAAAAGCAGACCAGCAATAATGTTTTCATTATATTTTATTCGTTCTATAAATCTGCTCCCTAATATCATAATTAGAATTTGGAAGTGTTATGCATGTGGCTGTTTCTCACTAGTGATGCCATAACCACACATTTTATTACCCACGCTGTCAAATATAAAGGTAATAATACTGTAATAGCCTTATGATTACTATTTAATTGCCCTGTAGTACTAAGAACTGTCAGCAGGGGGAGACATAACCCAACAGGTTCTTTATAAGAGGCTGGTCCTGAATTTCAGATCAGCATAAACAGGTGTGCAGTGCAGTGTGATCTTATTCTTAAACTGTAGTTGGTATTTCAAATGCCCCCTTCTCTCTCTCTTGCGCACACACGCACGCACGCACGCACATACACACACACACACACACACACATTTCATCTCTGAAATCTCAAATGCTGAACTTGTGCAAGAGTAAAATTACACCAGAGTCCGTCCGTCTTGTTGAGTTGTCACTCAAAATGTTGACCCAAAAAGGAGGTAGCAAGAGTTTGGCTCAATGGAAGAAAAGCATCTCATGAACTACAAGAGACCCTGAATCATGTTTAAAGTGCTATATATAATAATGCAGAAAATACAATACTGTACTTACATTTTGAGGCGCGCTTGCTTTCTCTCTGGTTTGTTTTGAATCACCTTGTTGGTGCAAAAATACTATTTACACATGTCAAACTGAGTAGATGAAATGAAAGAAATGGAAACTGATGTTTTGTTGCAAAGTGTCTAGAGATCCACTTAGCATTCAGCACCACCTGAGCATCTGCTCCTGTTTCTTCACTGGTTCAGGACTTCAGTCAGATGGTCTTTGTTCTGCTTAAATGATTTAAACATGGATCACTGTGTGTCTAACAAACAGAAGCATTCCTCTGAAACTGGTCAGGTTCAGGGACTGGACTGGAAATGAAAGTCTTTGAAAGTCCTTCAGGAAGCCTGGAGAACTGTTCAAGACCACATGAAAAGTTTAAGAAAGGCTGGATCTCTGCAAGCAAAATATGAGTCATTTCTAGTTCTGAAAAAATAAGGCAGAATTATTCTGATAGTGAGAATTATGTTAATGCCAGTAACTGTGTTTGGAACTTTATTAAAGCTGTGCATGAATGCACTCATTCAAATGCTCCTGTATGTCAGAAGCATCTGCTGGTGGTGAGTGCTGGGCACTGGGTGTATATCAGAATGCTCATATTTTGTGGGTGTGTAACATGACGTGTGTGTGTGTGTAAGTGGATGAATGTGTGAGTATCGGTGTAATATAAGGTCTGGCCAGGCTGAACTGAGCCTGTGTTTAAGAACAGATGCTCTTCTGTCCTGCTACAATCCCAGCATGCCTTTGTCAGCACAAGGGCGGCCCAGTGCTGTGCTATGTGGCCAGTGTGAGGACAGGGGGCGCCGTGTGCTCCTATACAAAAACACTGGTGTATTCACACAGGGAAGCAGGGGGATACCACCAATGAGGGGCATCTGGGGAGCAGTGTGTGGGGACAGTGTCTTGCTCAAAGGTACCTCAGTGGTGCCACTAGCAGTCCTGGGATTTGAACCCGCAACCCTCAGATTGCTGGGACAGCTCCCTAACCACTTCACCACAAATTGTGAATATATATAATGTACAAATTTATTTGTATGAGAAAGAGACAGAGACAGAGACAGAGACAGAGACAGAGACAGAGACAGAGACAGAGACAGAGACAGAGAGAGAGATGATCGCACGAACAAGAGACAGAGAAAGGGAGAGAGAGAGAGACAGAGACAGAAAGAGCAAGAGAGAGAGCGAGAGAGAGATGATCCGCGTGCTCCGGAAAAGTCACGAATGAGGGAGAGGCACCGAGAGAGAGCCCGAGAGAGAGCCCGAGAGAGAGCCCGAGAGAGAGCCCGAGAGAGAGCCCGAGAGAGAGAGCAAGAGAGAGAGCGAGAGAGGTTTAATACGGGCGCGATCCGGAAAAGTCACGAACCAGAGAGAGAGAGAGAGACACAGACAGACAGAAAGAGAGAGATAGAGTAAATCTGCGCTAAAAAATCAAGGTGAAAGTCATCATAGCTTGCGTAGTATTAAAAAAAAGCCCTGAAGGTGGACTAAACCATTTCGTGCTAGGGAGAGGGTGCCCGTCCTCAGACACTATGGGTCAGTTTTCCGGACAGGGATTAAGCCTAGTCCTGGATTAAGTAGTTCTGTGAATGGAGATTTTCCATTGAAAAAGAAAGGGTAGTCTAATACTAGGCTTAATCCCTGTCTGGGAAACCGACCCAATATGTACTTGGACACCATTTAATACATCGATCAACTGAGGCATTTACCCGAAACATTAGCATTTACATTAATTAACAACATTCACTGTAATCTTAAAATTATATTTAAAGGTAAATAAAATTTCACTCCTCAGGGGCCCTCCCCCCACTTGGGGCCCTGGTAATTTAGTCCCACTTTTCCCCCAACTACGACGCCCCTGTGTGTGTGTGTGTTTGTATATGTATATAAATATACTCACATAAGTATAACTTAAATTATAAGAAAATACTTCACACACACGCAAACACGAATGCAGTGCCCTATTTAGTTTTGCTCTCGCTCTCTGAGGGACCTTGTTCCCTGTGTCACTTGTTTTCTGTTTTTGTTTGTTTGTCCTTTTCTCGTAAATTCCGTTTATTTTTGCTGCATTTTTGTAAACGGTGTGTTTGACCTGAGCTGATATGTTGGACCTGCCACTTTTCAGTAGAGTCTTCTGTTCATAGACTGCAGTCACATAGAGGACTCACTGACACTCAGCGCTTCTGAAAGACTGGTTGTTTCTGGCGTCCAGCGCAATTGAGCCTCTCGTACTCACTCCCTGGATACCAGAGGGCTAAATGACTCCAGTCTTTGGTTCACTGTGCGTTAGTGTTGACACCCGGCTGGATGTTAACATAGTGTAAAGCTGAGATGATGCAATTACGCACAATTTTGTCCCATATTTTCCAGTCCCAGACCATTTTCTTTGGACCATTATTCCCTGAGATTGATGACAAGTGATCAAGCTAGTGTACTGGGTTCTTTGACGTGATTTCTTCAGTCTGATTTGTCATAGACGCCCATGCAAAGCATGCTTGAAATTCTGTGTGATGGAATTCTCTTTGCTCCATCACTGGGAAATTGCATATTTAAATTCCGTCTTTGACACGATCAGTTAAAAACAGCGGCTTGTCATTTTTTTGTTATTGGGCCAGTAATATGTTATCTAAACTGTCACGCCTGACTCACATCTATTACAGCAGTAAACATGTCATTTACAGGCTCTTACAGGCTAAACGGGTCAATTTAAATACAAAACAGCATCTAACATTTCTGTCATTTTTCCCCTGAGCTCCCCACAAGCAGCTATAACACATTCTGTGAACATTTTTCAACCTCTCCATAACCCGTAAAATTAAACAGGCTGGTTTTGTTAGGGTGTCTTTAAAGCCAGTATATGTAAATGACATCTGGTCTCATGACTTTTATTATGAACAATTCACAGTCACATAAATCAGTTTTTTACTGTTTAAGTAAATCTGTTAATGAAACTAATTAGTTTATTAATGCTAATTAATTTATTAATTTGTCAGACCTTTGAGCTTCGTATTGTCAGTATTGTCATGTCAAATTCAAGCCCTGTGTGTGTGTGTGTGTGTGTGTGTGTGTGTGTGTGTGTGTGTGTGTGTGTGTGTGTGTGTGTGTGTGTGT
>JBBPDH010189172.1:0-17119 GCA_037974565.1 Clupeocharax schoutedeni | reverse complement strand
GTTCTCAGCCGCTTCAGCTCTGACGCAACCCGGAAAAACTATCGGCGTGGATTTTTGCCGATAACCGATAGTTCCGGTGATCAACTATCGGTGCCGATTAATCGGCAAAACCGATACATCGGTCGACCTCTATTTCAGAGTGGCCTTTCATTGTGGGCAGTCTAAGGCACACATGTGCAATATTCATGCACCTTGATTTACCACACCTGTGATTCAGGATGGATGACCTCAGCAAAGGAGTAGTGCTCACTAACACAGATTAAAGGATTTGTGAACAATATTTGAGAGTAATGGGTCTTTTGTGTATGTAGAAAATGTTTCAGATCTTTGAGATTAGCTCATGAAAAATGGGAGCAAAAACAAAAGTGTTGCATTTATATTTTTGTTCAGTATAGTTTGGTTGTGCGCAGTACATAAACAGTAAAGCGGCAACATAATTTATCACCAAATGATTTCATGCCTTAAGAAAGTGAAACACACGTGACTGCCAGTGTAATTAATAACAGTACCAAAAGAGGACACCTTCGGCCAAATGTGCAGCACAGTGCTCACAAGAGACCTATGGATAAATCAATGAGCACCAAATAGCGTATTCCAACCAGTTATTGAGCTATAATCAAATGTACTGTTTGTTAATTGAAAAATAAGCAAAAAGCAAATGGATGTAATATTGATCAACGACACAAAACATTTTAAGGATCTGACAGACCTACTACACTGATATTAAATATACTATCTGTCAAAAACAAACATGCAGTGAATTATGCACGCACACACAGCAACTTCATTGTGAACTGCATCAAAGAGCATGGACACTTCACTGTTCTGCCTAAACGTCCTTACCTGCAAACTCGTTGAAATGATTCCCGATGTCAAAGGCCTGGTAGTTGTAGCTCGAGTACTCATAATCTATAAACCGAACATGACCTAGAAAAGCAAAAAACAGGATAAAAGGGTTTAGCAGGACATCTTAGCAGTGGAAACTAAATTCGTATGTGCGTAAATGGTAAACACAAACAGCCTTAAAAGGATGTCTAAAGTAAGCATCCCAGCCAAAGGTCATGATCCACCCAGAAGCATTTCATAACAAATACCACGCTTTATCACAAACAATGTGTCCCTCTTATGAAGGTGTAACAGTGTTTACTGCCCACCTTCCTTCACGTTGTGAATAATGTTCTTGCAGAGCAGGTCGTTATGACAGAGCACCACTGGGGAGCCCAGCTGAGACAGGTGTTCCTTCATCCATGTCATTTCCTGTTCCAGCACTTCCTTACTGGGGACTTCCTGTCGGATTCTAGGGAAGGGAATGGGTAAACAGTTGAGCCCTTGCTGGCAGCCACCTGCAGTGAAATTCCCCCAATATACATCCGGACATAAATAAACATCAGTGTAACGGCTGCAAATCAGAACTGCGGACTTCACCCAAGCACTGCATGGGTGACAGAGAACAGGCAATAATTCATCATGCAAAACTGAATTAGTTCAAGTAGTTTGACTGTTTCACTGTTGAGTTGCCCTAAGCTGTAGTCACTTCACTTGAATTTGAGAAAGCACTTGCTAGCCTTCACCCTTCATGCTTTAATGGTGCCAACATCTGACTAGGTTAATCCTGGCTAGTGGAACTGAACAGGTCTCATTATGAGGAATCAAGTCTAACGGACAGGCTGATGTAGATAATGTTTACTTCCTCTTTGAAGAACTACTTCCACATATTTACACACATTTACATATTTATGTGTTGTAAATTTTGGTTTAGAAATTTGAAAGAAAAAAAATACAAAAAAGAAAAAAGGACATTTTAGGTACAGATTTAAGTTATGGTATTTCTAGGTAAATTAGCATGTTAAAGAGCATGTTTGGACAATAGATTTAATCTACTTATTGCTTTTGTATGCAAATGCAAATATATTTCATATTTTATGCAAACTAACGCTTCATTAGGTGCACCTACTTCATATCTACACTCATTGCCCAATTTAGCAGATCCACTTGATGAACTTGTGTTAATCGGTTTCTTGGTATCATTTGTTAGCTCCCTTTACCCTGTACCTCTGTAATGGTCAGAACCCCCATGTATGATTTGTTTAATGGATTATCCTAAGCATAGGAGTAATGCTGAAACTACATCACACTTTAGTATTGGCTTGTTGGTGTGTACATTGCACCGCTATAATACAGCAAGTTTATATTAAATTATGTAATTATTTAGTAATTAGAAAAAGTAACACTTCAAACAACAACTTATTTTTTGGCATCTGCTAATAGCATTGACATTTAATGTACACTCCTTTTTCCCCCTTCTAAGAAAGTCTAGAACCTACTTTTCAACTACTTTCTAGAAGAGGATAATTAGCATTGTGCAAGCAAGAAGCCAGAGATGCGTGCCACTCATTAGGGTCACTTGACTGAGAAAGAGTGAGAAAGAGAAAGCCGGTGGCGAGGAGTGCTCCTCTTGAATAATGGGCTTAGGAGTCTAATCCTGGCGCAGCAGGCATCTAGAAACTTGCAGACTACTGTCCTCTCTACTGGATTAGGATGCGTAGAAGTCACAATTTGACCCTAATCTCAGACCTGCTTCGTCACCAGAGGTGAAATGCTATGGCCCGTGGTCCCAAGACGGAAACAGCCATTAAATCTAATAAAGGTCTACCTCGCTAAGGACACTGTAAACCTACATTGTGTTAGAGGACAGACCTGCAATCCATCCCCATGCCCACACCTTGTCAGTTGCTTGTTACAACAATATGCAGCTACAATGTCAACTTGTAATGTTGAACTTGTAACCTGGGTGAACATTTAATTACAAATGTGTCAAAGAAAATATGACATTAACAAACATTAAGGATATTTGATTTCTTCTCCAATAGCCATTTTTGAGTTTTACTATGACAGCAACACTTTATTTTTCCTGTCAATAAATTCTATCTAACCATTTCTGCTGAGGATTTTACTGTTGAGAAGTGAGAGAGCATACTAAAATACTGGCTAACAATTGCTGCTAACAGAGGCACCCTAAAAGGTCAGAACTTGTACTTCCACAACTCATTTGTTTGCTGAAGGTCAAACTTCTGGGGTCTGTTAATGATATAACAAATTCATTGTCTGTTCTCTACAATGGATACAAGATACAATGGACAAAGGAGGGATTCTGCCTGTAATCCAATTCGTAGACCAATGTTAAAAAAGTAACATGTAATCTGCCTAGGTAGCCTCAGCCGTCAGAGAATGGCCTTGGATGACCCAGATGGACTAATGAAAACTCCCTCCGTCGCTTTCACTTTGCATGGATAACTTTGAATGGATACACATCACTTGGGTCTGTTTTTCCTGGTAAATGACGAAATGTAAACATCAGCAGGGCTGCGAGAGCCTCTGTCTCTGTAATTCACAGGGGTGGTGATGACAGCTGTTACATAAAGGCCTAATAGGTGCGCTTATCCTGATAATGATCATAATACCAATAATAGTGCTTGGTCAGGTAAAGGTAATCCAGACAGCTATAACATTTTTGCTTGCACAGTACCTGGCAGTTGGCTTGATGCAAGGGCGCTGGCATAAATTTCAGGTTCAAGAAAACTAGTTTAGACAGGTCCTGGCACAAATCCTTAAAGTCATATCTATTGTTGTTTTCTTCATACATTACACAATATGCTTTCTAAACATGTTGTGTATATCAGTACACAAAGCACGCTGACTACCTGGATATTTTGTTACAAATAGAGCTTACTTAGGCCTGGTTTATTGGTTTTAGTACAGTGCAAAATAAAACTTACTTGCACTCATAGCTTTTAAGGGTATTTTTAAATGTGGCTCCATGTGCACGTTTGGTATAAATTAAAAAAAAACTAAAACATACTGTGTATTGTAAAATATTTTGTCAAATATTGTGAGATCAGATCTAAATATAGTGATATTATATTTTGCCATATCACTCACCTAGTTGGCATAATTCACAAAATGAAACCTTGGTGAACCACCAAATTTTGAAACTATCAACCCACCCAGGGTTATCAAACCATGCTGTTGAAATAAAAGGACTTCTTGTGTGTCTGTGCTCAACTTGCCTGGCATTGGAGGCCTGGTCAGTGAACTCAGTGGCTACCAGGGAAAAGTACTTGCGCATCTTGATCCACAGGTTGGGCTTAGGGATGCAGCCGTTGTGGGCATGGATCGCATGAATACGGGCCATCTCAGTAGCAATACATCTGACAAGACAGGGCAAATACATAAAATACATAAAAATCTGTTTTCAATTTTATACTGCAACCCCATAAAAACCCCACAAGGTGAGATCTTGCATGGAGGCCCAGTCCAAGTAAGACTGACAGTCATCTTTAGCCTCTTCCGTTTTCTGATAATTGCTCCAACATTTGATCTATTTTCACCAAGCTGCTTGGCAATTGCCCTGTAGCCCTTACCAGCCTTGTGGAGGTCCACAACTTTGTCTCTGGTGGATTTGGACAGCTCTTTGGTCTTGCCCATGGTAGTAGTTGGAGTCTGACTGACTGTGGGTGGACAGGTGTCTTTAAAGAGCTGAGGCAGGTGCTAATAATTAGGATTCTTAACTGGAGTAGAGGTGGACTTCTTAAAGGCAGAGTGACAGTTCTTTAAGAGCCAGAATTCTTGCTGATTGCCAGGTGTATTGCAGCAGTGGAATACTAATAGTTTCTTCACAAATCATACAATGTGATTTCCTGAAAAAAGTGTTTATGTTCCCTCTCTCACAGTGGGAATGGACCTACAATTTGAATTTCAGACCCCTGAAATTCAAAGTGGGAGAACTTGCAAAATCACAGGGTGTACAAATACTTATGTTGCTCACTTTTTTTCTAAAAATGACAGTTCTAACTAAACCTTTGAAGCTACTAAACGTCATCACCAAAATCAGCATGCCGAGATTGTATAAGAAACACTACAAAACGTAATGAATTTTTGTTCACTGGTGTTCTCTGTTCTCAATGATACAAGAAAGCTGAAATATGATACATGAGATGCCTGACCAATGGCATTTACAATGGCAATACAATGGCATTTAACGAATATTTATGGCCATATTTGCCACCATATTTATAGATTGGTTCTCTTCTGTTCAGTTGGCTCCTGCAGCAGTCAGCAAACTAATATCCCATACCTCTCTCCTCTACTAAAGAAGAAACACAGAAAAAAGGGCTTAAAAGGGGAAATCATTCTCAATTATGGCAGAAACTGGAAATATGATAAGAGGTACGTCGACAGGCCAAAGTCCACTGATTTTAAAGCAATGACTGCAGAGCAGAAGCAGGTGCATACATTACTTGCAATGTCAAAAGGTTAATGCCTCAGGCACTGTAAGGTATGGTTCATTGCATTCTTAGAAGGAGATTGGGATACTAAAAACTGTTGCAGTGAGGAAACATGCCTCAATGTCAAACTGAATGTTTATGTTTGGACCAGCATGGATCGTCTTCAGTGCTCACCACAAATATTTGATATAGTTCATATTTATTTGAAATAGTTCATATTAATAATGTTAATGTTTATGTTAAAGCAAACTGGAGACTTTAAATTCTATAAAAGAACAAGCAAAAATATTTTTTTGGTCCCAAGAGTTACTGAGCAAAAGTACCTAATGAGTAAGGAAAGCTTAGGCTCAATGCAATTAGCACTTTGTAAACTGTGTAAACCACATCAGGTTGTCACGCAGACTTTATTATGTGGTTCAGAAATTAGATCACAAACACCATAACCTTTAAAACTGGACCAAAGCATGAAAATTCAGACTTCTATGTTACTATGTTCATTTATGCAACCATTTCAATAGCTAAGAGCTGGTCTATTATTTAAAAACATACAGCTCAAGTGTATATGTAGTGTATATTTGCACAACCAACTCCCTAATACAACCCTTGTATTGTGAACTTACCTGAGCAGCACAGGATCTCTGACATCCTGGGTACCCAGGGCGTCTCCTTGCATGAACTCGTAGCAGATCCCATTGTTGAAGGTGCAGTAGAGGCGGGGGGCACAGCCGTTAGCATGCAGCACCTGGAAACTCTTCAGCTCGTTGTCACGGTCCACAATGAGCTCTGTCTTGTTGCCATATACTCTCACCAGCACCACATCCTCTGGACTGTCTTCCACAAAGCAGCCCACCAGCTTGTTGGTTGTTCCATCTGTAAAAAGCTAGAGTATGGAGACCCACATGATTAAACATAAGGCTGCAAAAGCTTGTCCTGGTTTTGTAAATATTATTTAAAACTAAGGCATCAAAAATTTGACCTTTAAAAAAATATTACAGATTTAATTATTGTCAATTATACCTTTCATATATATGCTTGATACAAATGGGCTATTGTTCTCAACTTTCAAAACCCGATGTACTAAACTATTTGTTGCAAAATCAGATGCATTTGGTTTCCAACCTTCTCCCCAATTTAATGGCACAGCTCAACACGCTTGGAGGAGAATGCTAACCTCATATTCTATAGGTCATCTAATGGCTGTGTCACCATCCCAACGATGAGTGAACACACAGTCTTCCAATGGCAGGGCCAATGCTTAGACAGGCACCCATGTATGATGTACAAACCAGAATCGAAGCCTAAATCTGCAGATACTGGATCTTGTGCTTGGAGAAACACAATATGTATTTCATTCTCTTTGAGGAGCATTTGAAGAGCTGCATAAAATGTAGAAGGGTCATGTAAAACATAGTGGGTGGTTTTACACATCCACCAGATTACATATTTGAAGTCTGCGTCTCGTTTACAACCAGAATTAATTTTGCAGTAGGCTCTTTGATGAGACTTGATTGATGAGACAGAGGCTTGAACATTTTGTCTTCAGGTTGTTGACGACTATTAAATTAGTGTGCACTTTAAACCCAATGCCTTGTCAGCACAAAGTCAGCGGAGAGGGCTAGTGAATCAAACCAAAATGCTTTGTGAGCGCATTTTTTGGTCACATCAAGAAATGTTTATCACTGTGTCTGGGCTCATATTTATGTATAACCCGTGTCTACAGTAGAATACCACATTTCATTCATGCAACTGGTTGGGACTGGTAAAAAAACATGGAAATGCGTCCAGGGAAAGAGACCAACACAATCCACACCACTGACCTCACCACCCATCAGAACATTTCTGACATTCCTGAAATGGCTTTACATAGCAGTGGAGATTCTGGGCATAGCTGGCTACTCACACTGGATACCACTCTGCACGTTGTTGCCCCATTATTTTGACTGATCTATGCAGGAAGGAAAACAATGAGACCAGAAAGACCTGCCATACTTGGGTCAAAAACAACTTAGTGTGTCTAGTCTCTTGTATTAAACCTGTTGAGCCATTTAGGTTTCAAATATTTGTTAAAACAGCAAAAAATAAAAGAACTCAAATAAGCCTAAAATACATGAGTCCCCAATGAGAAGTCTGGTCATTTTGACAATGTCCTTGGGTAATTATTTCCAGTAATACTTATCAGTGCTTGAATGAGGTCACATCTTTAGTACATTTGGAACACAACTGTACCAGGATGATATTACCACTGCATTGGATCCATATAGCCAGTGTAAACTCCTGACTCTTTATTCCTCTATTTTAAGTGTGGGATGTTTTCCGATAAACGGGTGCAATGTTACATGCATTCCAATTTATTCTTTAACCTGTGAAAATGTCTACTCCTCCTTTATAATGCATTTTCAGCATAATATTTAATGTAATCAAATGAAAGTGACCATTCTGTCATACATGATCTGTCATGAATGTAGTAGCAACTAACATCAATGTTAGTACAAATAAACATAAACGAACTAAAAATGATGCTAAACATTCTCCATCTTTTTAAGAGTTGCCACAGACCAGATATGAAGAACATTCTTGCACTTATGGACAAATAGATCTTGAATATTGTATTTAACACCAAAATACTGCAGACCTATTTGTCACCAGAGAATTCAGAATCAGAAAACTTTATTTATCCCGGACGAAATTGCTCAAAATTGCTCAGAAAGAGAATATTCGGTCACTTAAGGAATGTTTATGGTCATGTACAGAAAATATTTCAGGGTAGGAGTAATATTTGCCCTCATATATTAGAAAATATTTACTGTTTTCTGTTAAGGTGGCCCCAGCAGCACTCAGCAAACAAATATGCCACACCCCTCACCTCTACGGGCTCTGCTGGCCTCATCATGTGACCCAGTCATCTCGCTCCACTAATTGCCCTGTGATGCAGGTGACCGTCTGGTTGTAATCTGATTCACTAATCTCATGAATGGTGATCCCTAGGTGCCACGTGTCAACAGAACTTTCATAGCGAGAGTTTTGGCTCTGTTCGAATGGCAACACACCATCCACTGCACACAACAGGTCGGGAAACAATACATGCATTTTTTTTTCATTGATGAAAGCTATGTTGGTGGTCTGTAAACACTGCTGCGCTCTCCAAGTGGAGGGAAAGGCCAGGATTAGGGCCACTCTGGCTGAAAACAGCAGTAAACAGTTGAGTGTGGCACATCGCATGTTGATCTAGCTTCAGGACAAACAGGACAGTACCCACTGCTTCTGACAGCATATATAAAACCACTCACAAGAAATAACAAGAACAAGAAACACACAGGCAATGAAACTGGAACAGCTTGACATTCATATTCACCCAGATACAGGTTGGGAAGTGACAACGAGGAGTAAATATGGGTAGAACAACAGATGACGTAGTAAGGAACACGTATGAAACTGGACAGTACTTTGGCTGTCATACCAAAGGTTCACTATATTTATCACTATAGTGTCTATAATATTTAACTATGATATTAGCACTATAATGCATCAGCACTACATGAGCTAATATATAAAAAACTACAATATACTAGCACTATAATCTCTACAGTATGTGATGTTAAGAACAAAAACAAATACCCTAAATACAAGTTAGATTCAAATAAGCTTAAGCTACATTTGAGGATTTGTGGTGGAAAAAATGTTTGCTGTGCAAATTTCAAATCAGGACATGTAAAGAATTGTTTTATAACTGTACAAAATCAAATTTAAGAGGTGCTTCTATTTAATGTCATCTTCTAATTTGCCATTCAAATCCACTTAACCCGAAAGCAACAGCTGGCCACCTACAAAAAAAATGAATAGTGCTCGACCTACAAACATTATGAATATCAAACACATGTACTCTTTGCACAAAGGGGTAATGTAAGGGTAAAGGAAGGGGTTATTGTGCCCAACCTATACACAGACTGGTGTAGAATCTTTTAGCAAAGACATCATCTTTATTATTGTTATTTTATTACAGTGTGTGGTAATAAAAGATTTTAAATGTAGATCTCGCAAGTGTTCAGTTGTTCTCTGAATGGACAGACAGATCAGTGTATCGGCTCAGTGTATGAAACCTATTTTTAGCATCAAACTCACACGTCCTACTGCAGCAAGATAAAATAGATAATAAAACAGTACACATACACTGTCAGCAATGGGACAACTCGGCAAGGTTTATGACCTCGAGTTCACATTAAAACAGAAAGACAGACTATTAAGTTGGATAAGAAGCTAGAATCGAGTGAATAAGGCAGTAATGCTAAAACCTCCATCCTGTCACTTCCAGCTGCCTAATGAACCTACGATGAGGTGTTAGCAGCTTCATAACAGGACTGACTCATTGGATCCCCGTTTTCTCTTAGTCATAGCCCAGTTCAAGTCAAGTCAGGTCAAGTTGGCTTTTATTGTCATCCATCCACATACCATTATATTCATTTTGCAGGCGCTTTTATCCAAAGTGACATACGAGGACAGTGTGAGAACCAGAGGAGAGTTCTAAGTGTTAAAATCTTTATGTAGGAGAAATGCAAGAAGATGCCAGAGAGGAAAGGCTCTCTGAACAGATGAGTCTTCAGGAGGTTTTTGAAGTTAGAGATTGCATTCGAGAGATTTTTATTATTATTATTATTATCCTCATTATTATTATTATTATTATTGTATTACAATATGTGGTGATAAGATATTTTAGGTTTGGGTGGGCTGTAAATAAAAATCTGTCCAATCATTTTCTGAATCGATATGAAGACAAAAAGTAGAGCAAAGAGACAGTGTAACAAATAAACAGCCCAACAAACATTTGGGGATGAAAATTAAACAAATAATTAAATAGGCAGAATTACATTACATTATTTTTTATGTAATTATAAAATAATGACAAAATAATACAAAACTTGGTGGCATCTTAAAAATGGAATAAGTAGCAGCTATATACTGAGGAAGCCAATGTGTGTGTAGACTTTTTTTATCATATAAAAATAAAGCAATTCGAATAAAATTATACAGATGTATTATTAGACCAAAACACAAAACTCAGTGGTACTAATTTGGAAACCTTCCTTCTCTGCACCTTTGAGACAGCAATTCCTGAGTGGCTGTCTCCAATTACGAAGTACTTTAAAAAGACATAAGCATAAAAAAAAAGATTTAAGCAACTTTAGGAGTGTTATATATAAACGAGATTTGTTAAAAACGTGCGAACTTAATAGACGAAAGACATAAGCAGAGTTTCTTGTGGTTGCTAGGGTGAGTTTCGGTTGCTAAGGTTCGCTGCTCCAGATTAAAGCAAAGGGAGGGCGTTAGCTTAGCGTAGTTTAGCCTAGCCAGACATTTTTCAGTCTTTGGGATGAACAAGATATATTTTGCCAAAAATGTAAACGGATAGTTGGACAGTAGCTGCTGAGGTGTGTTTGAATTCATTCTATGTCATGTTTAAAGACGGAAAGCACCTCAGATCAATATAAACAGGAATGAAGGGCGTTAATATGGTTAGCTAACGACAGCTAACGACTGACTGACTGGTGGAGGTGTGTCGTGTCTGAAGAGCTTACCTTCGTCTTCACAAGGTTTATGTCCCAGGTCGGTCGAAGCTCTTTGATTAATTTCATCGCCCCTTCTGTAACGTTGTGCTCGTCCACAAATATGGGGATTTTTCTGATCACCGGTGAGCCCACAGGCACGTGTATCTCAGTCTCCATAATCATCTGGTTGATCTTTCTTTTTTTAAACTTCGTGACGGTAAAAAAAACGACTCAGGTTGTTGCCTGGCTTCTCAGTTTGTCAAACGTTACGTCCAGCTGGTTTAAAAGAGTTCTCCTTTACAGTGGGCGTAGGAGATGAGTGGAGTGCAAAAAAAGCCGGTTGACACTGTGGCAGGTAACGAGGCGTTAATGTTTTCCCACCTCTATTCAGGCACAACCCTGCCCTCTCTGTGCACTGTTCTCACTTGAAGAGCGTTTATTGGCTAAGTATACCAACAGGTCCCGCCCTCCGCACAACGTAATTGACTAATGTATGTGCTACACACAGCCCACTGTCCAATTAGGTTTCGCTACGCTTTGTAGAACGCACATACCTGGCTACGATTGGCTGGAATTGTTATAAGGGCGTTATAATCGTAGCACAGGGAGGTTGGGTCTTCACTCGATACAGGTGGGATTAGAAAAAGACCGGTGTAAATGACGCCGTTCACAGGCCCCGCCCACAGGGTATCATCCGATAGCAGCTCATGGAGAGAGGATCCCAGCCTACCACCACCACACAGAGTGAGAGGATAAAAAGGGTTTTATAACTCTGAGAAGAATATAAAGTCTCCTTCTTAGTCTAGTCCCCACGCTGAAATCAGCTGGTGACTTAGTTGATAGGGAGTTCCCCCTGTAATTTCAAGGTCATGGGTTTGAATTCCAGGACTGCTAGTGGCACCACTGAGGTACCCTTGAGCAAAGTACCAACCCCACACACTGCTCCCCCAGTGCTGTGTTCCTGGCTGCCTGCAGCTTCAATTGGTTAAGTGCAAAGAATGAAGTTCACACTGTGTGCTGTGGTGTGGACACTTTAGACAGACACATTTCTTTTCCCTGAACAAATGGTTTAACTGTATTTAACCATAACTGTGTCCTGTCTGCACTTGTAGTCTTGTGTGTTATGTTTCTGTGGTCCCCAGTGATTCAAGAGGAATGTTTTGTTTCAGTCTTTACTGTTTATATGTTTTAAATGATTAAAAAGCATTAAAAAGCTACTTGGCTTGACTTGACTTGTGTATGAGTAACATGCAACCCAGGCTGTTAAAACTCCTGTAGGTTTTATAAATGGGCTTCTGATAAGCACCCCAACCCTCACTGGTTCAGTGCTTTGCAGTTTATTTGATAGGTTGAATTATTTGTGGAACAATAGTATGGACAGATTTCTAAATGGGTACTAAATTATTTAATTCTGTGTGATATCTTAATATGTGCAATAGTCATACAATGTGAAATATCACCACTCATGATAATACTATTAATATAATACTGATACATTACTGCAATAAGTCTCCTGACAACCATTAGTGTCATTAGTCATTCACTTAACTGTTACTAGTGTATTTCATATTGGTTTGTTTCTGTAAAGGTTTTACTGAAATGTTGTTGTTCTTGTCTCTGTGACTGTGTGTGTCTTAGCAGTCATAACTTAAGCAATTTCCTCTGGGATCAAAAAGTTTTCTGATTCTTATTCAGCAAAATGTATGACCCTTTCTTGAAATATGTTGGTGATGGCACAGTCTGTTAAATATTTATTTATGTATTTTGATGTAACTATTTATTACTATTACTAGTATCATTATTAGTTTTTGAATTAGTTGCCAGTGTTGTCATTTTTATGCCTCTGTAAATGTTCTTGTTTGCCTTATGTGAGGGTTTATTTGCTTACAATTCTGAACACTGTGTCTGTGGCTGCTGTGTGCTAGAGTTGATCAAATAAAATGTTTTTTAAACAACCTATAGTCTTCAGCAACTGAACGCAAGGTATACTGTGCCATTGCTTCATTACCCAGTGTTATCCTTAAATCCATTAAATCTAAGCTTCTAAGCTTCTAATCTAAGTTACGTGCTGATTCTGACATTCAAGAAATAATTAATAGTTCAAAAAGGTTAAATACTTCACCAGATTTCACTGAACTACACTTAGTGTTTCTGTTTAAGTGAAAAAAATAGGCTTAGTGGTATTTAACTCATTGGCCCACCATACTGCAGTTTCCTTGCACTGAATTGTAGTACATTTTGTCTGTAGTTTGTCTGTAAATTACTTGACTGAGACTGTATTCTACTGGCCATGCTAAGGCATTTACACTAGATAGACAAAAATATTGGGACGTACCTGTTTTTCAGGGTTTGAAATAGGCCCCTTACTTCTTAATGCTTTAGACAGTTTAGACAACGGCATGGTTCCAACTTCGTGGACACAGTAAAGAACCTTTTTGATTCCAGCATGACTGTGCCCCAGTGCACAGAGCGAGCTCCATTGATGAGTCTGATGTGGAAAAACTTGCCTGGCCCACACAGAGCCCTGACCTCAACCCCATCCCAAACCTTGCGTGACAGGCCTCTCATCCAACATCAGTATCTAGCCTCTAAATGCTCTACAGAAAGAAAGGGCACAAATTCCCACAGAAAGTCCAAAATCTTGTGGCCTTTCAAGAAGAGTGGAAGCTGTTATAGCTGCGAAGAGGAACCAATTTCATGTTAAAGTCTATAGATTTGAATGCAATGTCATTAAAGTCCCTGTTGGTGTAATGGTCAGGTGTCCCAATACTTACGGATCTGATGAGTGATGTGCATCGTTGGGGCGCTACCTAGTGGTCGAGACTCGTAACCAGTCCCAAAATAACAACTTAAAGGTTATTTAAATACCACAAGGTTTTTTACAAACTCATTTGGAGAGGTTTGGCAATGTTCAGAGAAAATAATTTAAGGGATGTCTAAAAAGTAGAAAATGGCATGATATTGTTACAAATTAAAACATATTGTAAAAATTTAATACAAATGTTACAAAAAATGAAAACAAAATAAATACTGATCAGACTCTGTGTGACAGATTGCTATGTAGACGGGTAGTATTGAAGGACAGTAACTAAAGAGACTTGAACAGCACAAAACCACGACTGAGCAAAAGCTCCAAAGTTGATCTAATCTGATAAATTCACATAACGCTGGGTTTCCTGTTGAATGGGTGCTTATCATTTTACAATCTCAATTCACAAAAGGTTAAATAAAGATAGGACATGTACACTTATATAAACAAGTTTTTGGTTGAAAGAGACTCTGCACCAGTTTCAGCAGTCTCAACTGTGTTTCTGAATGCTAGTACAATCTCACACTCATGAGAGGACATGCTTGTACAATAAGTCACTACAACTCCTCCATTTGTCACACTTCATGATGGTGGGTGGCGGTAGCTCAGTGCGTAGGATAGTTGCCTCTGGACCACACACACTGGAGGTCACAGGTTCGAATCCTACCTTCAACACCACCACTGGGTCCCTGAGCAAGACCCTTAACCCCAAGTTGCTCCAGGGAAACTGTCCCCTGTAGTTAGTGAATGGAAGTCGCTTTGGATAAAAGCATCTGATGAATGCCATAAATAAATGTGTATCTTTTTATGCAGCATTAGTTTGCTCTGACGTGCAATAGTTTACCGATATTGTGCAATGTTCTTATCTGCTAAAGCATTATCATTATGTGCAATATCTTATGATGCACAATTTCATGGGAAGTTTTCTAAATGGGTGCTAAATCATTTAATTATATGCATATTCTTCTTATAATTATGATGATGATGATGATTATTATTATTATTATTATTATTATTATTATTATGTGTATTAGTCTTATAATAAAAATCACTATTTATGTCAGTATTGCTTATACACTACTGATAGTGAAAAAACATACTCCTATCCACCATTTGTGTTATTAGTAATTTACTAAAATGTATTTTCTACAAATTTGTTTTATTAGATTTACATAGACTTTATATTTTATATTTTTCGTGTCTCTGTGTCTCTGTGTGTCTTTGTGACTGTGCAGTCATAACACAAGAAGTTTCCTCATAAATCAATTAAGTGTTCTGCTAGTGGTTTGAAATGTTAGTGTGCACCACACATGAAATAGGGAAGCATTTACAGGGCCCATGTCATACCTTTCCCCCCCTTGATGTTAAGGTATTTGATGTAGTTTAAAGTGTACCAGTCATTTTCCCAGTCTATATACGTACTGTATGTAGATACATTTTACATTTTTGTGACAAAACCATATATCCACATATTATTTTTAAGTGTATTTCAGTGCAGTGCAAGTAAACCATTGAACTAATGAATTATATGTAGGACATGGGCTTTTTAAGACTCAGGCTAAACGCTATTAGGTGACTCATGCACGAGCTCAGTTAAACGAAAATTCAAATACCTTTATAGCCACTAGGGGGCAGCCAAGAACCATCACATCAATCACCTGCAATACCCGATCTGGCCGTTAGATGTCGTTTTAGAAGGATCTCATTCATTCACAAATCACAGATTAAACCACACGTTGAGTTAGAAGCTCTGCAAAAATCATAGGTGCAAAATAAAGATAAATATTACTGCAAGGTCATCTACTGTTGTTCACCGGGTCGTGGGGAGCTCCAGACTGTCTAAATTTCTGTTTCATTCTTTTGTGATAAATTCTGAGACTCCTGATTACTGGAATACGCCCAACTACAGACTAGCCAATAGACTGCTCTATAGCTCCATGCCTATAACACAATTGCACGTATAGGGTCCTGGTTCTTTACATACCTGAGAAGTCCTACACACCAGACTGAAGCTTATATGGATTAAATAGGTTTATATAGGTCTACATAGGTTTCTGTTTCACTCTGAACACACACAGACACACACAGTATGATGTCATGCTTCCACACATGCACACACATGTCTCACATGTTTCATCTTCAGTCAAGTGTTCCTTGGTTTGGTTCTGCTTTAGGAATGATATACTGCTTCCATTTCCAAAGATAGAATGTGTGCGCCCCTGTGTGTGTGTGAGTGTGAAACATATATAGTGATTATGCACACACACTGGGTGTATAAGTACCAACACATAATAAGAAGTCCTTGGATTTATTAAATTGTTTAATTTAACCATTAATTACTTCTTACACTTTGCAAAGTTGGGTGGATCATTTGGCAGTTTAACCAAATGTTTTCTTTGGATTTCCAACAAAGTTGTACATTTTGTCCAAAAATACACAAAATCAAAGCCTCTCTCAAACACATAATACTTATGTAACACATATTTGGATCTATATGTATTAATAATGTCCTATATGTGTGTGTGGACATTAATATTACATATATTACATATTACATATAGATTCCAATGAATATGTTACATGCAGGCCATCCCATTACTATATATAGATATTTCCATATAGTTGCTGTTTGAATAAACCTTCATTTATTCAAACAGCAACAATATAAAATTTAACTTAAAATTAAAATTAAACATAATTTTTGTTGTTTTTCAGTTTGACCAGCAGCTGATTATAATGTGCTAAGAATTCGTTTGGACAGACATAAATGGCCCTATATGACTGTATTCATTTCTATAAAGTATTTATAGAGGACATAGGAGGCACATCATTAGCACGTATTAAAACTAACATATATGGAATAAGCATGAGATACATTATTACTACATATAAATGTTTACAAATGCATAATACATACAGTATATATTATTACATATACATACATATACAAAAATGGAGGTGGTTTTATGACGTTCTCATTTATAAAGAACACATTTGGGACACAGGTATGACTCCATCTCCTGACATGGTATAAAAACAAGTGTGTGTTTGTGTGTGTGTGTCCGTGTGTGTGTTGCTGGGTGTGTGCTTTGGGACTTGAACTTGTCACTCCAGAAATGAGACAAACATTGGGGTATGAAAAAGCTGTTTTAGCACCAGAGCTCTGAGGAAATATTTGGCCTCTTCCAGTCTTGTACATGTGATGAATCTACTAGGCTGTTTGAAACAAACCCCACCGCAGAGGAGGCTTTGTCTCAGTGACCCTGAGAAAGTCCACCTCCAGTGCTCATTTTTCATCTCCAAGTTCATACTGACAGTTGTAGTCTTTGGATTTCTCCCAGTTGTGCTCCTCTCTTACAGTCTCTCTCCTCTCTCTCTCTTTCTCTTTCTCCCTCTCTCTCTCTCTCTCTCTCTCTCTCTCTCTCTCTTTCTCTCTCTCTCTCTCTCTCTCACCCACCCACACCCACACACACACACACACACAC
>JBBPDH010189164.1:0-17119 GCA_037974565.1 Clupeocharax schoutedeni | reverse complement strand
GAGGTTGAATTTCGTGCTGTTCACACTGTGTGCAGTGGTGTGTTCACGTATGACAAATGGTCACTTTCACTTCACATCACCAGTAACTGGAGACTGAAGGACAGTAGGAGAGAAATAATGAGTTGATTCCTTAACCTTAATCTTAAACTTAACCCTAACCCTAATTTCAACATTAAGCGTAAAAATCACTAGTTAGTTCAGATACTGGTGATGTTACGCAGTGCGTATTAAAATACAGGGTAGTGAAGCATTGTCCTAGCATGAAAAAGTGAAGCGTTGTTCAAGCACAAACAAACCCCTAAATCGTGATTGCAGCACGTATTTTGGTTTAATTGTATTTCGTGATGGCTGCACAAAAAGGCATGAGCCCAGGTTGCTCTATGACCGCTCACAGGTTCAAAACCTTAACATTTACCTTCAAGGCCAGGAATTGACTTGCAGCTCCTTATCAGCATTGATCAAGCAGCATCACTTCTTGTTCTCTCAGGGCATCAAGCACTGCTCGACTTAAACCTCCATTGCTCAAAAGGAGAGGAGGACATGCATCAAGACTCTTTTCAGTCCCGGCCCCCCCAGCGGTGGAATGAACTGCTCTTTCAGTCAGATCTGTGGAGTCCCTCACTGTCTTCAAGCATCGTCTCTTTAAGGAGAAATTTGGTGACTAACCAGTCCTCTCTTTTAACTCTCTATACTCTCTCTATACTCTCTAAACCAGCGTACCTCTATAGCACCACATAAAACCCAATTATAACAGTGCTGAATAATTTCAAGACATACTACATACTTCATAAGAGTAAGGGTCCCATAGAAGAACTCCTTTTGAAAGTGACCATTTGTTATACATGAACACACCAAAGCACTCAGTGTGAACAGCACAAAATTCAACCTCTGCATTTAACCCATTCACCAAGTGAAACAGTGGGCAGCTACGAACACAGCGCCCAGGAGGAGTATGTGGGGACGGTACCCTGCTCAGTGTACCTCAGCAGTGCCTAGCAGTCTTGGGAATCAAACCTGGACTTTCTGGTCACAGGGCGAATGCCCTAACCACTAGGCTACCAGCTGCCCCAGCTGGCTCCCTGACAAACATTTCAATGATTGATTCTTTGTTTTGGTAAATGTGATGTACAAGACTGTGCAAAAGGCACATGCAACAGTACTCTTTAAAAACTGTATATAAATAAACAGTTTTATTGTCATATAGGCTTTTAACATTATTACTATTACTGATGGCAGTACAGTAAAATAGGACTGTGTGGCTGAAGTGATCTGTGTCCTTTGCTGGTCGTGAAGAACCCTTCACCTAGTATAAAGTAACTTTATATTAGAACCCTTATATTAGGCTTTACAATATATGAGGGTTCTTTACACCTTTAAAAGGTTCTTTACACTCACATGTCCTTGGTTCTTAAGGAAACTAATATGGTTCTTCTATGGCACCACTTTTTGTGGTTCAGTCTGGAAGAACGTGACTGGCCACACAGAGCCCTGACCTCAATCCCACCCAGCACCTTTGGGATGAACTGGAACGGAGATTGTGATCCAGAACTTCTCGTCCAACATCACTTTCTGACCTCATGAATTCCCACAGAAACTCCAAAATCCAAGAAGAGTGGAAGCTGTTATAGCTGTAAAGGTGGACCAACTCCATATTAAAGTCTATGGATTTGAATGCATTGTCACTAAAGTCCCTGATGGTGTCAAGTGTCCCAATACTTTTGTCCTAATGTACATATTAATAAACCAGGACGCAAAAAATAGTAGGAAGTTAAAAATCAAGAAAAGACGATTAAAACTTGCTAAAGTTCTTGCAGTGTTGTGTTTTGAGCGGTGTGCTCCCTGCACCTGTGCTCATCGCTCCTCCACAGTGTACAGAGCTATTTCAGCAATCGCAGCAATGTCCAAACCTGTCCTCTGCTGAAATTTACACCCCTGCTAGGCCCAAACCGCAATCTCGACTGCTGAGGAGGTTCTCACAGTATTTTTAAATTCCGCATCAGGTCAGAAAGAAAACTCCAGCAGTGCCAGTCTTAAACAGAGTGTTATGCAAATTTGCGGGGCCACATATGGCACGTAGCGAATGTGTTCCACCTGTTAAATGTTTCTGTGGTTAAACAGTAATTCTGGCATTTAAATAATACGGGGATTCGTGCGGCACAGCTGGAGCTCCAGATGTGTGAAGTGACACGCCCGGCAGACATGTTCATCCTGGAAATAATTAGATATAATAGCAACCCAAAGCAGATTTTCTGGTAATTTGTATAAAACGTTTGTGTAAAGTCCCAGAGAGCTAAAGCATACTGGGTACTCTCTGTGTTTATGTGTTTTTTTAAGTGTTTTTTCTTGTTTTCAGCACTCGTAATTAAGCACACGGCGTGCTTTTTTTAATTTATCCTTTCTAAAAATAGTCGTGCATGGCAAGCAATCAGAGAGCGGGTTGTTTTATCTGGCCGGTGTGAAAACGCCGCACTCAGCAGAGGAATGGGGGAGAGAGCTGTTAACACTGGGGAGGGGAGAGAAAGGAGGGTAATGAAAGGAGGTTACAGAGAGAATCGCAGCTGCTCTCCCTCGCTCATTCCAGTGAAACATTGCAGATATGCACCATTTCTGAAAGATTTGTCATGCAGGTTAAACTCTGGGTGTTGCTGCGGCTTTGAGGGTCTGCCAGGGCTGTTGGTTCACTCTGGAAGTGAATGACCGACTCTGCGAAATCACCCAATTCCTAATTGCATTTATAATGCTGCCACATCTGCTGTGTTTTGATCGATCTGGCCAGAGATCAGGACAGCCTGCACTGTGTCTGGCCTTGAAGTTCCAATAAGAAAGAATTAAGCTGGACCACAAGCTGCTTGATGTGCTTTGTTTAATGTTTTAATGTGTAAAAATATTCAAATGGCCACGAGACGTCGGCCAAATCAATATTAGCCGCTTTTCTCTGCCACATAACATTGACGTGAACAGGCCATAAATGTGTCCTGACAGATGTCATGCACTGTTGAGTCATCATGACAGACCATATCCATTAATATAACAGTGTCATGTTACCAATACCATTAAGTGTCGTGACAGATGTTACGAGATTTGATGTCATAATGGTTTATGCAACAGGCTAATTAAAAGTCATGATATACCATCGGGTCTGTCAGGACACATACTGGAAATGGACGAGTGGAAATAATGTATACTGTAATGTTCATTTCATTGAACCATAAAAACAATTCTTATTTAAGCTGTGAATTAGGAGACATTTAATAAATACTTAAAGTAACATTCAAATAAGAAAATAATCATTACTCAAAGGTGGTGGTTGGGTGTTGAAACATTCAGGGCTGTAGTTTTGATGGGTTGATCGGGGGTTGGGTGGTTTGATTTGTCAAGTGGCGGCGGGTGTGTGGACAGGCCATAAAAACAGGTTCACTGATGATGAGGATGACAGATGATTACATCTGGGGCTATTGGTTATTTATTTTTATTATTATTTTTTCATCTGCTTGCAGCCCAGATGTCCAGGCCTGGCGACGCCCCCGTCACTCCCCATTTACTGTAGTTCACCATTTCATTACTGCACTTCTCCCCCAGTGAGTGTCTGTAGAGAATAGAATATATATATGATGACTTTTTCAGGCATATATATATATATATATTATACTTTATTATTATACTTCTTTCTGTTCTTTCTGTTCCTAGATCTCATCTTGTGTCTATGGGTGGGAGATCTTTTTCTGTTATGGCTCCTAAACTCTGGAACTCGCTGCCACTATGTCTTCATTCCATAACTACACTGAAAGAGTTCAAATCTAAACTCAAAACATACTTGTTTAACCAAGGTTACCATTTTGTACTGGAGTCTTCTTACATCATCTTTGAAACGGATGTATTTGCTCCCATACTGCATATGAAACTGTTGTACTTTGTTGTTTTGTGAATGTTTTCTGTCCTTTTATGTATGTTTTGCATTTCTGACTGTAACTGTACAGCGTCCTTGAGCCTGGGAAAGGCGCTATATAAAATAAACGTATTATATCATTATTATTATACATGTAATATGCGATACGTGCTGGTCTTGATTAGTTGAATCCGCTTTATGGGGCACAAGTCTGAAGTGGCCTGTTATGTGTTGTAAAGGCAATAATAACTTATTCTTAGATTATCAAATATCATAAAAGAGACACCTATATGTGTTTTAGATGTTTTAATCAACATTCCATGTGTTTGGGGAGCTATAAAAGTTTTATTAAATTATCCGCCAGATGGTCCCTTGCACATTCAGAATGAATTGCAAATGATTTAAACTGTGGTGTACGTTCAGCGTTCACTGAGAACAGACCTCACCATCCGTTGTTCATTGCTCTCTCTGAGCTCCAGCAGAGGTCAGAAAAGCCCCACCAGAACAGGCATGGAGCTGCAGCACTAGGGGGCAGCACTGCTGAGTGCAGGTGGTATAGGGAACAGGTTGAAGAACACTTGTGTTTTGGTGCACTGACCTGTTCAACTGTTGGCACGAAAACACAGATTATCTTGTCATACTTGTTCACGATGAAGAATCGTCCCTCTGTTTTCTCTGAGAATCCATAAGCCGTGCAGTGCAGGTTCTGTAAACCCACAGTATTGAACAGTATTATGAACAGGTAGGCGTCTTCTTCATGAACTTACTGAGATGTGCAGAGCTTTGAGCGTTGGACAGCGTGTTAGATGCATATTTCATGACCTCGAGCCTTTGTATTCCTTGCCGTCTGCCTACACACAGAGAACAATATCTTGTGTTGCTAAGACTGTGCTCCCTTGTTGATGAGATCAGTTTTCAGCTCACTTCCCTGCGTGGCTGCAGCAGATGGATCGTCTGATACCGGCGGTACACACATGCAGGGACGCGTGATAAAGACACACACACTGTGGTCCTTCAGGGCCTCAGGCTTTCAGTTAGAAAAAAAGAAAATCAGATCTTGTATGCTACAGTATTTTGCGAACTGCATTTACTCAGTTTCAGTTCTGGCTGCAGAGTATATTGTTTTCTACTGCAGATTGTAATGTGCAAAATCTTGTTCGTTTGTGGGTGTTTTGATTCATATGCAGGCTCACCTTACAGGAGTCGTCTGGGCAAAAATGTAGACTAATTTTCCACTCACCTCAGATGTAGCTGAGATATTTGATATATTTGATGTCCACATTTTTATTGTTAACAATATTATTATTAGTAGTATTAATAATGCTGGCATTACAAAGCTATTTTTGCTGATAAACAGAATAGTCACTTTTTTAAAATAAATATGTCGGCCTGTTAAAATCACATTCAGCGGCACCTTGAGGTGATGTAGACCTGTCAGTGTGGTGTAGGATACAGCATGACTCACTGTGAAGTATTTAAACGAACAAAACTTTGCTGTTTACACAGCAGACCACAAAAATGTGCAAACATTGGACTCAAAACATGTGTTAATCAACTACACTTGAGGTGATAAGAATAGTGTGTAAATTAGATTTTTTCCTGTTCCTTTACATGATCACATTATCAATATATTTTATTGCAAGGTATTTCATAATCATAACATTTAGACAAGATAAGACAAGAGACAATAAGCTAATCGTCGCTGTCGCGGGGAAACCTCGTTACTCCACTTTTGATCTTTGTGTTTTTTTTCATAAATCAATACTATTGGTCAGTCTCCACGTGGGTCTGTAAAATTTTGAAATTATTAACCAATGAAAAGTGTTGAAAATAGCTTGGGATTAAATCTCTTACCTCCATTGGACACTAAAGCTGTCGCCAAACCCTTGTAACTCCACCTCCATCCAACGGAGCCACGCAGCAGAAGCCGTAACTGAGCAAAAAACTACGACATCAGTATTTAGCCGGAGTTTATGAACAATCTCATACCTGTACACTACTTGTGATGTGTATTATAAAGTGAATTTAATATTTATATACTAAATTAATAAAAAATATATTCATTGTTGTATTCCGTTAAGACTAGCCGCTGTTTTTTTACACTTTTCATGAAGATGGCGCTATTGAGCCAGCTTGATAGTAGCTAGAAGACATTTAGTGATGCTGTATTTCAAAATTATCTCCTTGGATGTAAAGTATAGCAACAACACAACTGAATACGTTTTGAAAGAAAAGTATTTTGACTGAATTGTTCCTGAGATGTTGATGCAGAGGAGTGCAAGTAAACGGTGAGTTTGCAAGTTAAACATTTCCCTCTTATAACCACCAGGCTTCTGTAATGTTTGTCAGTTCACTGGTCCAAGTTTTGAGAGAACAAAGGCTAATCAACCATGTTAGACAAGCTGTAGGCTTTAATAAAGTGTTGTAGTCTGTTAATTGATCTCGATATATGTGCAGTAATGCACAGAGGCTCTGTCTAGACACAACTGCCGCTAAAATCAATAATGGCACGAACATATTTGCCGGTCAAAATCCACGTAAATCCATTTAAGAAAGGTTTTGCAAAAATATTGGCAATACAACCTGACACACGGTTATATAGCCATATCTTAAGATGTTATACCTATTTTGATGACACATTGTTCATTTATTTAGAATATAAATAGTTTTTCAGTTTCCTGAAAAATAGCCATTTTGGACATATGAGGTTTCCGCCCGACAGCGACGTAATATAAGATAACCTAAGACAAGATAAGACAAAATAAGATAATATAAGAAATGAAAACACAAGACAAGATAATATAAGATAAGACAAGATAAGATAAGGTAACCCTTTATTAGTCTGACATGTGGGACATTTGCATTATTAAGGTGAAGTATATGCAGTATTCAATATAACACTATGATATAAAATAACTATGCACAAAAAAGATGTGTGTGTGTATGAATATGTATATAAATATATATGCATGTACACTTATATATATTGTGTGAAAAATATAACAGTATTTTGTGTTTATGAGTTTATTATATTAAGTTATAATTGAAACAGAGGGCATTTTCTTTGACTGGGCATTTTTCTAACAGTAAATAATCTTTCTGGAAAGATTCGTCCTTCTTGGCCAGGTGTGGAGAGAACGAGCGTGTCTGTCTGTGGAGTCGTGGTGAGATTCGCTCTGACAGCTACCTGATTCTCTTCACACGTTCTCCTTCACGGAGCTAAAAAAACACAGAGGGCTCAGGTGTCTGGAGCACTGAGATGATAACGGTTTTTATAACTTCTCTTCTTTATGCTGAGCACTGTGGCTCTTGTCTAAAACCACCATGGTTATTTTCTGCTCTGTCTATTGATTTTTTTTTCTCTTTTTTTCATCCTTCAGAAAACTGTTAGAGCTGGAGTTAAGCCTTTCTTTTATTTTTTTTGTAAGAGTTTAATCATACGTATTGACTTGCAGTCATTTTTTTGCCTTCATAGACCAACACGTAAGTTCTTTATAATGCAGGTGACTACTTTTTCTCTTAATATTTTCTAAAAATACTCAAAAGTAACAAATATATTTGTATGTTCATCATTTGAGTTCCTTTATTAACCAGAAATTGTCACATTTTTATTCATTATTAACCACAAAAAGCTACCTAATATAGTTATAGTTATAATGTGGATCACTACACAGCTGTTAGATATTTAACGAGCAATTAAGTGACAGCCAGTTTGATGTAAAAGTTAGGTAAAGTAAAGTAAAGTGGTCCCCTACAGTAACTCGTGCACTTGTGTTGTTGTCTTGTGTTTATTCTTGCTCTCTCTTCTGTCCTGTCTGCACTCGAGTGGTCTTGTGGTGTTTCTGTACCTGTTCTGGTGTTGCTCCATAGGACCTTCACTTTTACTGATTCTCTCATCTTACAAAGGATACTGAGTTTATTAGACAGATTTACACTCAGCAACTTTCCAGAGTTGAACAAGAATAAGAATCTGCATCGAAATAAATGAAAACGTCTTTTGTGAAAAAACCTTTGACAAGGGATGTCAAGATGGACCGTCTCTGTATTTCTCACTATGAGTGCTCCAGCACCCCCCATGACCCTGTTACTCAAGGGAAGTGAAGTAACACTACAAGTCAAAGGTTTGGACACACCTTCTCATTCAATGTTTTTCTTTGTTTTTATTATTTTCTACATTATAGATTAACATTGAAAGCAAACAAAATGATGAAGGAACACATGGAATTATGCAGTAAACAAAAAAGAGATAAACAAACCAGAATCTGTTCTGTAATAAGGGAATGATGGACTGTTGTTGTTTTAGGTCCCCACACATTGCTCCCCAGGTGCTGTGTTCCTGGCTGTTCATGGCAAATGGGTTAAATGCAGAGAAACAGTTCACGGGTGTCTATAAATGTGTCTTTAACACGTCGCTCACTCTGCTTACCTCATTTCTAAAAATAGGAATTTAAAGAACAATTTGCCTAAAGTAATTATTCGATGGCATTAAAACATTAAAGTAGATGTTTGTGGATGTGCAGAACTCTGTATTTTGGGTTTGATCGTGCTGACAGTGTGGGAGCAGTGCAGAATCAGAGCTTGTCAGCGGTGCAAGGAAAACAGTGCACCGTTTTGAGCGCTGTAGTCAAACAAATGGCTCTCCTGTTTGCCAACTCTATTATTCTGCTATGAAAGGAGCCTGCGGTAAATTCTGACGAGCGACACCCTCCTTCATGCTCCATCAGTCCTCTCTCTCCCCCTCTCCTGCACCTCCACTCCAATCAAACACATCAACCTCATTATTTCACCCACCCAGGAACTGAGGGAGCGGCGAGAGAGAAGTGAAAAGACGAGAGATGGAAAAGCTTGGTTTGCTCTCAATAACAGTCAAGTTTAGAACATATTAACCCCTTGAACCCTAGACTTATTATTCAATTACTGAGCCACTAACTTCCATCCCTCATTTTTCCCCCTTTTCCTATGGTTCTATATGTCAGCACAAATCAAATGTTACTGGATTAAACTTATATACTAATACTATTTACAAAATGCCATAAGCGAATATCCTAAAATATTAATTTAGTCATCATACTACTGCTGTTTCCATCATTTTTAGCCAAATGGGTATATTAAATTTCGGCAATTCAATAGAATTATGAATAAAATTGTGAAAATTTGTCTAAGTAAATAAATACAAAATAAATACAGATGGTTACTGTGTTCATTCAATTCAATTCAATTTTATTTATATAGCGCTTTTAACAATGGTCATTGTCACAAAGCAGCTTTACAAAATGAAATAAACTTGTGTGAATGAATTAAATGCGTCTGATGAGCAAGCCAAGAGAGTCCAAGATATAAATACAAACTTTTGACTTTAGACTAGTCAGCAGAATTTCTTTTCAGCTATAATACTAAATATCATGCGATAAATGAATGGATTTATTATTCAGTAGCTATAAATTATTATGAAAGTATTTTGAAACTAATGTGTAAGTACACACAGTACTTTCAGCACTTTAAAGTTTTTAAGCTTAGAATTGTACAGATGATTTAAGTATTACTAAAAACCAGATTGTCATTTAGTCCAGTGAAGTGAGATATACAGTATTGTGCAAATGTCTTAGAAACCTAAGGAAATTAGACTTAAATGATGCTTACTTCTGGGCAGTAGTGTATAGTTAGTGTTATATTGCAATAAATACAAACAACATTCATTCATTTTCTGTAACTACTTAATCCCTACTAGAGTTGCAGGTATGTAGAGTCTAGCTGGGGGTCTGTGGGCACTAGGCAGGGACACTCTCTGGATGGGGTGCCAGGCCACTGCATGACACACACACACACACACACACACACCTACAGTCAATTTAGAATCCCCAGTTCACCTGAGTGCATGTCTTTGGACTGTGGGAGAAACCCGGAGAGCCCGGAGGAAACCCACACCATGATGAGGATAGCATACAAATTACACACACACACACACACACACACACACACACACACACACACAGAGGACCTTGGGTGACACAGTAAACAGTGGTATTATGTTTGCCAGACCTCTTCTTTTTACTCCATTAGATTAAGTGGAATTGTATGAATCTATGCAATGACTGGAGGCACAAGACAGAAATCTGGAACCAAACCTGTGTTCTTCTGACCAGCACACGAAATAACAATTACTTTTAACAAAAAGAAAATACGTTTTTACTGCTTTCTTGTTTGTTTGCATGTGTTCTTCATTTAGAAATAAGTGGCTTCAAACTATTTGCTTAGGTGCTTTTATAGACTTTTACACAGTACTGATTCTCTAAGGTTCAGAATCTGAGTCTGAGTTCAGGTAACCACGAATCCTAGAGTGGTGGATCAGTGTCTCCTGTCCTTCATTACATGAGTCCTTCACAGTCATTACCTCTGTCTGAAGGAGGCCTCCATTCAGTGCAGCTCCATTCTGCTTCAGATAAACCCATTTGATCAGTGAACGGGTCAGCGGCGTTAAACGAATACCAGCCGCTGTCCAGGTCACCCAGTGAGAATGCTCAAATGGCATCGGTGGAATCAGCGGTCACGCTCCGAGACCAGAGCATGTAAAAGGTTTTTTATGAAGGATGAACAATACTGAGTCCAGATTCAGAGATAGAAACCTCTATCTGTTTTTTATTTTTTATTTTTGAACAATGCAGTTTGGCAAACAGAGTCCAGATTCTGAGACAGAATCTCCTTTATTGCTTTATTTCATGCTTTCCTTTTTTTGTGCAGTTTGTGCAGTCCAGATTCTGACTGAATGAAAAAAGAAGCTCCACAATCTGGTTTTAGTTAAATGAACTAAGTTTATTTATTTTTTAGTTAGTTTTGTCTTAGTTACATTTATTGAACCAGCAAGTTTCTTCTTGGTTGGAAATGACACAGTCGTGTCCCAGAAAACGATGTGGAGAAAAATATTTCTCAGCTTTTATTTACATTTGAACAAAAAGTGGCATGTCCAACATTTTTCATACATTTTGTAAACTGTCCCAGTCTGTAGGAAAACACATCTGTGGGAAAACACATCACATCTGTTTGTTTGTTTATTTATTTATTTATTTGTTTATTTGATTTCTGTATCTGTCTGTTTGTTGATTGTGTTTACTTACTTAATAATGGTTTGTTGAGCAATGCTGTCCAGATTGAAACTCCTCTATCTGGTATTTATTTATTTATTTATTTATTTATTTATTCTTAAGTTGTTTTTGTTTTGCGAACCGAGTCCAGATTCTGAGATAGAAACTTTATTTTTTTGAATGAGGTCAGCGGGCCTCAGCGGTTGCTAGGAAACAGACAGATTAGAAAACATTAGGCCGTCTTTCACTGAGATGGAAAAGTCTGTCCTTGATTTTTTTTTCTTTCTGGCGCACTCATACGTGTGCATGTTTATGTTTAGCAAGTATGTGACCTGATCTCCATGTTTTATGTTATGGATAGATGCTCTGTTCCAGGATCAGTGACTGAAAGCTCACCAGCTCTGGGAACAGAGGCCTTGGACGCTAATCAGTGGAAGCAAGGCTGGGTGAGGAGGCACGGCTGGGACTCGTCCCTTGGAGAGACTGAAAGGGTTAAAAAATAAAGCAACCCCCTAGATTCATCATCCGAGAAGGCTTTAATGTATACATAAATCATATGAATCTGGGATGAAGGTCAAATGGGGTCAAGGCTATTCCAAACATGAAGTGCTTAATATTTTATGACAGAATACTTTTTTGCAAATGGAATTTTTAGATGTTTTTCTACACGCCACCTCATTGCCACAAACGACTTAATGGCGTCTTTTGCGTCTGTATTTTACTGCCCTGCCTCTCCAGTGTGTTTACAGGTGTCTCCTCTATTTAAAGCAGATATAAGTGAGGTTAATTATCTGATTACACAGGTCAACAGGTCATAATCATTAGAGATAAGTTTCTGTGGGTTTTGTGGTGTTTTTCATGCTGAGTTTAGCTAATTCTATACTGCAGTTGGTATAATGATCATATAATAATCATATGCTGAGTGTTTTTGAAGAAAAAGTGGTGTCTGACTGATCATTATATCTATACCACAGTGTGGCCTGTCTGACTGCACACTGAAATTATTGAAACAGTTCTTGACTGGTGCCTGCGCTTTAATCAAAACCACATGCAAGTCTATAGCAGATCTAACATTACTCAAGATTCAAAATGTTGATGTGACTGAAAAAACTGAAAGCAGATCGGAAATCAGCATGAAAAACTGGTTTAGAAAATTGTGTTGTGGTTTCTGATGATTAAAAAAACATTTTTGTTGACCCGTGTTATTTGTTGTTCTTGTCCTGCATTGTTTCCAGCTTGTCCCTCTCCGCCCCCGCAGGACTGGAACTGTATGTATTTTGTTATTTCCTCGCTGCGATGCGTCAGCAAATTTGACTGTTATTTTGCTCAATCTTACAAGGCCTGTAAATTTGGCTAGAGCAGGCGTTCATAAACCCCCCGGCGGCTATTCGTGCCTGAGGTCCTTGAGGTGTAACATTGACTTTGAGGAGGTTTCTTGCCGAATTTATAGTCCGTTGTGTCAGATTCTTATTCGGACCTCACCCCTCCCCCTTAGTCTTCCATTCAAGGTTTGTTTGTTTCTGCCCTTGTTTTTGTATCCATATAAACCTCTCTATAGTAGCTGAAGTTATTCTCTGAAATATCATTCCTTTCACATATCTTAGAAAGAGGAAAAAAAATAAAATGAAGAGCAAAAGAGCAAAAGCTGAACTTCTTTGAGAGTCGGGATTTAACACTCCAAAACAGAGTGGAACAGAGTTGCAGGGTTTCAGAGATAATTTTGTTTTGATGCGCGGAAGAGGGGGAGGGTGGGGAATGCAAAAAGAGATGCTTTTGAATGCGAGCCACTCTTTGTTTCCCTCAGGTTAACCCAGTTGTTTGTGGAACTGCTCATTTGTTCTTCGGCCCTGAGGGAGAAAATGAAGCCCTCGGACCGCCTGGGCAGGTAGGAGCTGAAATATGTGTTTATTTTCCCAATGACCTTGTTACTAGCAGCTGGGCCAAATGACCCAGAGATAACCAGACACAGTCCAACAGGGTGTGATGTGGCTGCAAATGAGAATTACACCGCGCTGAATGTCCGAATAATGGTGACAAAACAGCCATATCTACATAGGCAGGGCTGATTTCCCAAACGCATTGTAGAATAAAGCCCCGAATAGATTCCTTTACAAAGCAATGAACAGCACACACCCACGTTCAAAGTGATCTTACTGCTAAAAATCCCTGAGGATTTTATTATTTTTCCTCGCCCCAGATAAGTAAAATCGATCAGGCTACAATAGACTATCTACCAAAAATCACAGAGAGCGGGTATCTCTCTCCCGTTTGAACAATGCAGCTCTGGAGACGTCTCCGTGTCTTCTGTGCCGTCTCTCCAGCTTTAGGGATGTTTAGAGTGTGTGATGTCTGATAAGGATTAATGCTCCGCTGACAGGTGTCCCTGCTCAGAGCAGCAAGTGAATCTCCAACTATTCACACGTTACAGGTGCTAATTCATTCTCTCACACCAATCTCTGCTTTCACCCACCTCTCTGCCTCCTGTGCCTGAGATCCTGTCCTTTTCCTCTTTAGCAGACTACAGGGATGTTAATGTTTTTTTTTTGAGGAAGTGTAACCTACTCTGAGCTAATTTAAGCCATGATGGGATTCTTCACAGAGCTGTAAAAATGTAAAGCACTTTGCAAAAGTCTTGAGTCATTTCTTTATATTTTGCTTTGAATCAACTTGTTGCTGCAAAAATACTATTTCATGCTTGTCAGACTATATTGTCTGTGAGTTGAAATGAAAGAAATGGGAACAAATGTTTTGCTGCAAAGTGCCTAAAGATACAAAGAGCCTAGATAAAGGAGTTCCAACCACTCAGCATTCAGCACCAATAGTATACTGATCACCGCCTGATCATCTGGAATCATCTGCTCCTGGTTCTTCACTGGTTCAGGACTTCAGTTAGAGGCTCTTTGTTCTGCTTTAATGATTCATATGTAGGTCACTGTGTGTCTTAACCAACAGAACCATTCCTCTGAAACTGGTCAGATTCAGGGACTGGACTGGAAATGAGCGGCTCTGAAAGTCCTTCAGGAAGCCTGGAGAACTGTTCCTTAAGACATTAAAGATACAAAAGTGTCTGGATATCTGGAAGACAAATGAAGAAATGAGACGTGGCTTAAACCTCTGGCTCATATATTAAATGGTGAAGGCCCTTTTGGTGCCTGTTGGATATGCTTACATTTCTTTGTTTGTTTTTATTATTACACTTAACATGCAAATACTTTTCTTATCACTTAATATCACAAAACAGTATCACTGCTCTGTGATAATTTTGTAGTAAGAGGAAAACAACGAACTCTAATGCACATTAATAAATCTTGTTTTCTTAATTGGGCTGTTTAGTAGATTAGTGTTTTTATGACCAGTGTGTGAATGATTCCCCTGATCATTTATCTGTATCAGCTATTAGAAAAGTTCAAAACTGAAGGACAATTAAATGATTTCAAAATGAATAATTTTGTCTACGGTTGTAAAATCATTTTTTGTCTAATGTTGTATAGAAATAGGGAAAAGTGCAAGCAATGGTTCATTTAGCTGAATTAAAATGCAACATTCACTGATTTTGTCCAAATTGAACAAGACTATTACTTTATTCCCTTTAATCCATAAACGATCTGCGAGACAAATAAATAAAGAGATTATATGTGGCTCAGAGGACTGAAATTCTGAAATGTTTACTGCTTTTGTGGTTAAAGAAATAGAAATACTGGGATTTTTACAAAAACATTTATGTGATTGACAGAAATGTCTCTTTGGTGTGAACCTGTTTGTGCAGGTGTGCTGGCTTATCAGGCTGTACTGTGAACTAATAGGTGATTATTATTTTGGTTTAGGCTTCAGAGTAACAGAGGTGCAGCCTAAATTCAGTCTAGGACAGTTGGTGGAACAGTTGGTGGAATAGTGTTGTAGAGGATGTTAGGAATACAAGGTTTAATTACAGATTAAAAGCACATTTGTTCAACTTAGCATGTGCCCGGTGTATTGGATCTCTCTTTTCTTTGTGAGCTTATATCTGTAATGATCTTCTTGAGTGTTCAATGGTTTGGCAAAATTGCACAGAAGTGAACCAGTTTGATAAACCAGTGAACTTGTTATACACCTGAATATTCATGGCTAATGATGTATGGAGTTTGGAATCTCATATTACAGTTAGCCCATTTTGTGCTACATTTACCAGAGATGGAGACTTGAGTCTGAGACTCAGACTCTAGTTGTACTTAAGTCACACAAACAAAGACCTGTGACTTGACTTTAGACTCCGCCTCAACGACTTGAGACTTGACTCGGTGCCGTGACTCGTGAGTCAAAACTCGCAAACAATGTTCATTTCATGGAAATATTTATTTATATCTCGCACTCTTTCCAACGACCTGAAAACCATTCCCCTCGCTCCGGTGTCCCATTACTTTTGTCTGAGTTGAACGCTTTTTAGCTAATAACGGTTTCAAGGGGTCGTTGGAAATGGGTCACCGAGCCCCATCTAACTGTGGAGTTTCACTTTTAGAGTGAGAGATATATTTATATATTTCATGTTTAATATTTAGATTTTAAGGCAAATCCTCCATGTTGGTGAGGGCATCTCACAGCACGCAGTCCCGCCCCCTGCTAAGTAACAGCCAATTTGGCTGCATGAGCGCATTCCTGACACTGCTGTGGATGTTACTGGCTTTTCGACTGTTCGGGCGGATAGAACTCGGCGCAAGAGCAGTAAGCACAAAGGGGGAGGGCTCGCTCTGTTCGTGAACAAGAGATGGTGTCACCCTAATCACATTGTGCTTAAGGAACGTGTCTGTAGCCCGGACATTGAGCTGGTAGCAGCAGGGCTCCGTCCATACTACCTGCCCAGAGAATTCTCACATGTGATCGCCATTGTTGTTTACATTCCTCCATCTGCCGACGCGACAGCCGTGTGTGACGTCATCAGCTCTGTGACCGCAGGGAGATGACATTGACAGCCTCACTGATTGCGTCACAGACTACATTAACTTCTGTGTCGATCTATATGTGCCACTTAAATCCATACGCTGCTTCCCCAACAACAAGTCATGGGTCACCATGGACATTAGAGCCCTCACGAACGGGAAGAAGGAGGCTTTCAGGTCGGGTGACAGAGAGGCAGCAAACGAGGCACAGAGACGTCTGTTGGTTAAGCTAAACGAGGGTAGAGACAGCTACAGGAGGAAGCTGGAACTTAAGTTACAGCAAAATAACACCAGAGTTGTGTGGAGGGGCATGAAGATGATTACTGGCTTTATCTCCACCTTCCAGACGACGGATAGACATGTTGAGAGGGCTAATGAGCTCAACCAGTTCTTCAACAGGCTCAACAATGTCTCGCCCAGCTCCCTCGGAACTAACACTTATCTGCCCTCCCACACCAACGTCTCCCTGCCCTCCTACCGAAGTGCCGAAGGCTTGCTCCAGTGCCCCATCGGACTACAGGCCAGTTGCACTCACCTCACACAGCATGAAGGTCTTCGAGAGGCTGGTCCTAAATTCACTCCGCCCACTGGTTAAACCTTCATTAGACCCCCTGCAGTTTGCATACCAGGCCAAAATTGGTGTGGAGGATGCCATCACCTATTTGCTACACCGTGCCTACAGCCATCTGGACAGGCCTGGTTCATCGCTGAGGATCATTTACATTTACATTTACGGCATTTAGCTGATGCTCTTATCCAGAGCGACGTACATCGGTGCTTAAGAATTCCACGACTGTTTCTTACCTGAAAAACAGCATAAATCATGTTCTTCGATTTCTCCAGTGCCTTCAACACCATTCAGCCAGCCGGGTTGGGGAGTAAGCTCTCTGCGATGCAGGTTCAGGTTTCCTTAGTCTCTTGGATTATTGACTATCTTACTGATAGGCCACAGTACGTGAGGCTGCAGGGCGGTGTGTCCAAAACTGTGCGATGTAGCACTGGGGCTCCTCAAGGGACAGTCTTATCACCATTCCTCTTCACCTTGTACACATCTAACTTTAGATACAACACTGAGGGCTGTCATCTGCAGAAATTCTCAGATGATTCAGCTATTGTTGGATATATCAGGCAAGGGGAGGATATGGAATACAGAAGGACTCTGGACAGAAAGAAGGACATTGTCCAGACTTAAGGTCATCATGGACAACACTGATCACCCACTCCACAGTGTGGTGACTGAG
>JBBPDH010189155.1:0-17120 GCA_037974565.1 Clupeocharax schoutedeni | reverse complement strand
AAATGTTTTAAGACATCAGAATCTTTTTTTTCTTCATTTCCCTTCTCTAAAAACTGGTGCGTCTTATGGTCCGAAAATTACGGTAATTTAATTTTAAACTCAGTTTAATGCATAACCATTAAAGAAAATTTAAAGGTAAACCATTATTCGCCTCTTTGAATTTAAGTTCCTGCAGAGAAATCCAACTCAGAAGGTTGCGGGAAAAAAGTATTGGGACACCGCAGCGAGGTGTGTGAAAACATCCAGATAAAATGTAATTATTGCCTCAAAAAGGCAAAAAAGGTGAAGGATATTTAGGGATTTTTATTTAGGGATTGTAGGGATTTCCGGGTAAAACATTCACATGAAAACTTAAAAATGTTCAATTAAAATGCCATTAAGCAAATACTGACCAATCATGATGGAGATGCATGCATTTTGTGAATATTACAGTATTTATTCAGGCCCACTTAAGGTTTGGCAGCCAAAGACCCCTGAAGATGCAGTGCACTTTAAAACAAGGATCCTGGTGTTGTGACAGACAAATTCTTCCACAAAAAAACAGTAAATCACTTGAGAGTACAGTGGAAGCCAGCGTACATATACACTGGAGATCAGATCAAGGCCTTCTCCAGTTAACCTCAGAGTAGCACACATGGCAGGAGTGTCTTTAAACTGCATTAGAAATAAAAGCTGTGTCCTACTCTAAACACACCATAAATGTACTAGTTTTCTATAATAGACTGTAAAAGACTCCACGGCCTTGAAAATAGAGCAGCAGGGAGCTGTTTGAATTCACCAACTGGATCATATTTCACAGGAATATCGGCGCTAAAATTATGACACTGACCGTCAAAAAGTTCTGCTCACATGCATGCATGTCACATAGCGCTGGTTAGATGATCTGACAGCCGCTCCTGGTTGTGTTAACTGTTTGTTGTTATTTTAAATGAAAATAGTTTACAGGGAGCACACATCTGCTCATTTGAGTGCACAGTTTTTTACCAAAATTACTATAATGGGGGAAAATGTGGTCTTTATTTAACATTACTTTTTATATTGCATAATTTTTATCAGTGCATTGATGTAATTATATATAACATATTATATTATATGATATTACATTATTATATTATAGAATTATGACTACAGACATAAGAGTAGCTACGACTGGCTGATAACAAACCAGCCAATTTAATTAAAATGAAAATGTCCAGTTCAGGCCACACCCACAAGCTCTGAAATCAGACACTAGATGCCACAGTGAAGGCCAACATTTAAATACATAATGAGTAAATGGGGAAAGCTTCCCTACTGTCTGCCAGCTAAGCGAGGTCTTAGACATTAAGTCTAGAACTGAGTATGTGGTGTGGAATTGTGATGGGGGACTTCCAACTTTGGTGCCAGGACAAATCAAGCAGCAAATTCTGGACAGTAGACGAATGCCAGAAGGGAACTGCCTGGTCTTCACAAGAAGGCCAGTGTGTGTACTGTCACACACACAAAACACAAGGCGCCACAAACACTCTTCTGCCAACCATGATAAAGTGACAAAGAAGCTTTTGAAACATGAATGCCACGAGATGACCCAACATATCTAACAGAACCCTCGAGAGAACATGAAACAATGCAAGCTGTATTCAGTCAACAACACTGGCATAACCATAGCTACCACCAATCAGTAACCTCCGATATGTACACGTCATCATTCAGTATTGATTCAGCACGCTTGGAACCTCAGCCAAGGTGGTACCAAGAATGGTCGTGGGTACCAGGGACCAGATTTTAGTGATGGAAAAGCAAAAAAAGCAAGTAGAGTTGAACCAAACTCAGCTGGTATTGGTCAGTGGAAAATCCCCATTAGTGTCCTTGAGCCAGTTTAACCATCACCTTTTCTAAAACTGACCAGTAGGTATCAAGCAGGGCTTCTTTCCAGTCAGGCCCTCAGCCAACGTGGAGGAAAAAACTGTTTTTGAATAACCTGGGCTGCACAATACTCAACACAGTAATTCTACCTAATATCTATTTTAGTATCTTAACCTAGCCCCTAAGAAGCAATTCCTGCTTCTTTTTAAATGCATGATTTGAAACTCCTGTAATAAATAGAACTATTTCTGAAAACATGGGTTCATCCGCTTAATGAAGCCTGACTGCCACCCAGTACCGCTGAGCTCCACTAACTTTACATTATGGCCAACAAGCCGCCATACTGGATGATTAACATCAGTTATTAGGTGGTCATAGACATTGAAAGGCTACAGGCCTTCCCCAGGTGTCGTAACATACACACACATCTGGCTTAATGGAAACTTCAGCCCTGACCCTCTCTCTCTGAGGGGATACACACAATCCCCCTCTGTTTCGCAGAGTTACTCATACAGTACTTAAATCAGAAAGCATGCAGCTCCACATGCCAGAATGGAAAGAACTACAGAGTCCACGGTTGCCCCTTTAAAATGAAATATGTGAAAGAAAACTGGCTATGAAGGCAGCCTGGGTAGATCCACATATACATGCATCAGGGTCTTTTAGTGTGTGACAGGGTGGTGCAGTTTCTTCTCCATTGTACTCCATTATACTCACAGCATGACGAGGTGTTTCAGGTTGTCAAAGTACATTCTGCAGGAGCCTAAGGTTAACCACCCCAGGACTCTAGTGAAAGACCTAACACACCTCTTGACATACACTAATGGGCAAACGTTTGGAAACAACATCAACTTTGAAAAGATAGAAATGAAGATGATCTAAAGAAGGACCCCAACAACTTATGATTGTGAGTTTGATCCCAAGAGCAAGAGAACAAGATAGTATTTTTATTGCCTAACCACCTATTGCCTGACTATTATTAGCAAAGTGACAACATATATTAAACTAGATGAACAAATGTGTTAGAAATCGGTATAGTACAGGGCTGTCTTGGAAGCCAGCTTGACCTTCTTTAGCACATTTTGTTTTCCAAAACAAAGGACAGTAAAATCACACATTGTGACACGGAACAATGAATTAATGTATTAAGCATTATTAGGCTACGATAAAAAGTAATACTAAATAAATTAGAATATCATGAACAACAATAACAACAACAACAGCAGCAATAATGAAAAAAATATATATATTGAAAAAATATGAAAAAAAAAATTAAAAAAAATATATAGGGGTGGAGGTAGCTCAGTGGGTAGGATACTTGCCTCCGGACCAAGAGGTCACAGGTTCGAATCCTACCTTCAGCACCACCACTGGGTCTCTGAGCAAGACCCTAAACCCCAAGTTGCTCCAGGGACAGACTGCCCCCTGTAGGTAGGGAATGGAAGTCGCTTTGGATAAAAGCGTCTGCTAAATGCCGTAAATGTAAATATTAATAATAATAACAATAATGCAATGGAATGAAATAATGCCAGATTACAGCAGTGACCTAATGGTTAGGGAGTTGCAATCAGAAGATTGTGGGTTCAAAGTCCAGGACTGCCAGTGGCACCACTTAGGTACCCTTGAGCCAGGTACCGTCCCCACACACGGCCGTGTTCCTGGCTGTCCACTGCTTCACTTGGTGAATGGGTTAAATGTAGAGAAATAATTTTACTCACACGTGACTATAAGGGATCACTTTACTTTTTTTTCGAAATTTGTACAGAGGAACAAATGTTATTGTTAACAGAAAGTACTGCAAATAAAACACACTGTCCTCTGAAGCTGAAAACACACCCCACCCCCACCCACACACACACACACTCCCAAAAATGTGAGGAATTGTGTCCTCATCTCAGAAACCTCTAAATCATTTCCACACTTGCCACAAACAAGTATTCCTTTACTGCTCAATCAATCAAGTCTATTAATAAATAATCAGGCATATATCTTAACACCCTCTTCCATAAGATAAGTGTAATTAAAACCAGGTTTAAAGATCATTTCACAACTGCATGAGAACAGATGAAGTACTCTTTTGCTGCACTATCTATCAATCCCTATTTCACCCTTCCATCAGCAGAAAAGGACCACCATAGGACTACAGATTTTTGGGTGGTGGACCATTCTCAGCCGAAGAGAGACACCAGTATGGTAGTGGCATGGTGTTGTGTGAATGTAACAGATACAGCAGCATTTCTATGTGTTTTAAACACCTTTTCATTAGAAACTCGTCCTCTGTAGTTCTCTATAGCATCTTCTAGCAGTTCATCAGTAGTGGGTTTCTAAGCTGCTCCGGGTTGGATATATTTGGTTCGGGGGTCTATTCTGAACACTGAGGTGCCAGCACAACATAAACAAGCGGGTTAAAGAGATTATAAATCTTGAACTGTCTAAAATCTATAAAATATAAACCTACCTGAGGAAAAAATGTTCTGTGATTGTAGGTTCAGACCCACCTAATGAATCAGGTCCATCATATGTTAATGTCTATGAAAGGGCTCCAATCTTGCTGTTGGATTGAGTTCTATATCAGTCTCCCAACCTTTGCTTCCCATGACTGCAAAATCTCTAAAAATACCAAAAGTATTTGGCAATTATCTGAATCCAGCCATTTATTCTTCATGAATAAATTCCAAAAGAGCAAAAAGTAGATGGACTTGCATGGACTAAGCTTGATGTAAATATGATATTGTGTTTTTGGAAACAATGATCACATATTTAAAGTTTGGTTAGATCTCTAATTAATATTTTGTAATAAAGATATTCAACCACTCCACCACAGTCTACTGGGGGGGCATGGCCCATGGGCTGAACCACTGGTCCATAAGAAAAGCCCTCTCCTGTAGTAACACGAACACAAAGAATTGATTGACTCTTAATTTAGAAGGTAGAATGTAAATTATGTAGCCCTGTGCATCAGCAGTACGTTTGGAAGCTTACCTTCTAGTAATTGCAGTGTTAGCAAATACTACTTTGCAGACAAATGAGCTCAAAGAGGGTCTCCATAAATCTTGAAGCTTTCTGGGTGTGGTTAGAACAGTCAATTCTAAACAGACCTACTAGCTTGACTGAGAACTCTTATCCAATTGCAATACTTCTCGAACTTGCTGTGGTGAGAGGCAGCTATTTGCTCTAGAAGTATCAATTGTACCCAAGAGGGCAAACTCCAGCCAGCCATGTTTATGGAGACACACAAGCAGCATGTAGTCACATCTGCAAACCATTGCCTGACTCTCAGGCTGATTTAGGACAGCAAACTAACGAGGTAAACAGAGGCATTTATACGTCTCAATCCCTCAAGCTAATAAATCACTCGGCTCTATTGAGCAATTCTCCTCTATTTCACCATAAAAAATGCATAAAAAGTCTCGCATGAATACTGAGATACAGTAGCAATTAATACTTTGGGCACATCTTATGGAATACATTTTATTTTGCAGCTGCATCGAGTCTAAAGCGGGGTCTACTAGAAAAAAATAACATTTGAGATACTGTAAGAGGAAAGAGGAAGAGCATTCACACTCATTCACACTTATTGTCATTTATATATTTTCAGTATTTTCATATATGCACTTCACATTTACACACATAATCAGGTGGACTAGGACAAAAAATCTTACTGGGTATTTTCAGACCGGCCCAAATTTACCATCGGCCCACCAAAAGGCATCATAAAGGCTGAAATAACTTTCTCTACCCACATGTTTAGACAGAGCACAGGTTACTAACACTAAATAAATTGAGAAAACTGTTGAAAATTGGGGGGGGGAAGCGATTACTGCCACCGCTGGACTGGTGTTGGTAATACAGTTCAGTTCTCAGAAAAATCTGCAAATACAGTAATACAGTTAGGTTTTCAGAAAAATTGCAAATACTGATCCATGTAAAACTGAGGGGTTACTGTACATTAAATAAAAACATTTAATACTTTAATAAAAATATGTAAAAAGTCAAAAAGTAAAAATATAACTTTTTACTGGCATTGTACATGTAGACCCTAATACAAAAGTAGCATGCAGTTTAAGGTCCCATATGTTATGGTCACCATGGAGTCTTTACTGGATTGAGAGAACATTGCAGTGGGCATGAAAGTACTAACAAACTGTATGAAAAGAGCACATTCACAAAGCTTCTGGCAGGTTAAGTGCTTCTAAACCCCAGACTCAATCTGTCCTGGCCCATCTCAAGCATTCCAGCACTGGGTTTTTATGGGGTAAGATTTATAACCCTTACTTGTTCTCCAAACCATTAACCACAGTTCTGACATTTGGGAAGGGAGCAGTGGGGAAAGTGTTCAGGAAGATCAGACACGCTCGAGAGCCCAAACTCCTCAAATAAAGCTTGTTTCCATCGTGCAGTGTGTAGGTTACTGAGCGCACTCAGCTCTTGAAAGTAAGGCTGCATGATATATCACTTCTTAATCGCTATCATAATACTGGTCTTGCCAAACACTGCTGAATGCCTCAATATGCAAACTCACAACACATATGGAGGCATTTCTTATTTTTACACACACACACTGAATAGACACCTGTGCATTTCACACACAAACACACACCACACACTGCCGCAAACTGTACAAACAGTGAACAGAGAAAAGTGGTCTCATATTTTTTTTTCCATGATTGTATTTCATATTGAACATTTTTTTTTTATCTACAGTTTTTTTTTATTTAGATTTTAGTTAAACTTTATTTTTTACATCCTTCTTGACCCTGTCTCTCTGCAGTCCTTACATAAGGAGTTTCCTCTGGGATTAATTACATTTTCTAATTCTGATTCTGAATATGGCAAACTCAGACCTCCGGCAGACGTACAGTGCTGCCGCCGAAGAGCTGAACTGCTCATATTAACAAATTTAAGATGCACCGATAATGCAAATGAAAGATTTGTGATGAAACACAGAGACAACAGAGAAGAAGGGAAGGAAATGAGCAGGATGCATGAAAGCATATTCAGAAAGTAATGAGCTTCACACTCACTACACACTGCACACCCAGAGTGACTCAGCCTTCCCGTCTTGGGCTGGGCGTGGCATTTAATGGCCATCCATTGCTATAGCAACCGGACACGGCAGGGTGGACAAAGTGAATAAACAGAGGACCCAACCGTGGTGGTGGTCAAGTCAACACGTTCTGTTGTGAGTGGCAACGAAGAAATGGAGGGGGGAGTTAGAAACAAGACACCGGCGACTTGCCTGAAATATATTTTCTGCACCAGGAAACTCCAAAACTGTTTTAGAGAAATGTTCTAATTATAAACCAGAATGAAAAGTAGTGTCGTAAGTATGACTCTCTCTGTATCTAAAATATCACATGACTCTGTGGTTGGTCTTCCTTATTAGAATAAAAAGAATATGACATTTTTAGTTAATTTTCATGCTGATTTCAGATTTTTTTCAGTCACATTAACTTTTTGAATGGTGAGTAATATTAGATCTGCAATAGACTTGCATACGTTTTTTATTAAAGAGCAGCACCAATCAATAACTGTTTCAATATTTTCAGTGTGAAGACCGACAGGCCACACTGTGGCACAGATATAATGATCAGTGTCAGTCAGAAACCACAGCTTCATCACAAACACTGTACCTACAGGAAAAACTAAACACAGATCTGAAATCAGCATTTTGGCCTGATGACCTGTGTAATTTAAAGCAGTAGTCCCCAACCCCTGGGCCGGTGACCGGTACCGGGCTGTGAGTCATGTGGTACCGGTCCACGGGCTGCACAGAAAGAAACCCCATGGATGTTATCCGTGTAATGTTGTTGGTTCGTTGTTATGAAAATGTTGTTAATAAGCTACACATTAGATTTACGTTTATTATTATATTTTAAAGATACCCCATTATTATATTTTTAAAACATCCCCATTTTTGTGTGTATTATTTATTTGTCTAAATACGTCTATGTATATTTATCTGCCACTCCTTAAAGGCTGGGCCGTGAAAATAGTTTCTGATATTAAACCGGTCCGTGACAAAATAAAGGTTGGGGGCCACTGATTTAAAGCATTCCTCCCTAAATGCAGGGGTTTAGGGTCTGTACACAATAGGCTTTAGGCTCTGAATGGACACAATTTTTCAATAGCGTTATTGTACTTGTTCCAATTAAGCATTTTGAAAGTTTGTTATTTGTTCAGGTAAGTAATATAATACACATATTATATAATATTTTTCAGCTGTGAAAAAGGCACTTATAAAATTGAGCCGGAATCGGAATCTTGTCGGAATCTTTTGACCTCTAAACTTTCACAAAAGAAGATTCCGCCCTTATTTACGACAGCGTATAGCCGTATAGTGCACTGGGCTTGCGTCACTCCTAGTTTTAAACCTGGGGGTTCAGGTAGGCATGGTGCAAAGGTCAGCAGCTTTATTTTTGCCAAAACTGTGCCTCACCTTGGTTTCAATGCCTTAACCGGACATAGAAATAATAAACCAACTAGCTAAAAAAAATCCTAACAGATTTAGACCAATGATTGAGCAGTTAATGTGGAAGAACACATTTGTATAGTATACAGGCCTCTTAGAGGGGGCACACATTCAGTAACAGTGGGCCTCAGTTGGCTCAAACCCAGCTGTTACTGTGAAACAAGGCAAAGAAAATAGTAGTCCATTAATTAAACAGCCTGTAAGGAATCTTCTGTCTATTCTCTGTCTATTATATTTTGTAATTCACATGTTTAGCTGTATCTTTCTCTCCCCATTATTCAGTTGGAATGGAGTCTTTGTTTGCAGGACTCCTTGGATTTACCACCCACTTGCGCCGTCTGGGCTGCAGGAATGTGCCACTCTGGAATGTCCCTGTCGAAATGTAGCTTGGAGCTCATGATTTGCGTATTATAAGGGTATTCTTTATGATTAGTAATGGTAACAGTACTTCTTGAAATACTGATGATACTCGTATCTTTCTTGTGATATCTTGTTATAGGCATAGACAAGTCTCCAATTTGAGATTTCAGAAATACAATATAAAAAATTTAACAATGAATTCTTATTAATACAACATTTTAAGAACCGCACCAACATAAACATGTGTCTCTGACTGTATTTCTGAAACATAAACTTTATAGGAAAATGGAAACTTAATATCTACTGAATGAAAACAAAAATTAAATTATTTCCCTCAGCACCCGGTTACAACCCGTGTTTTAAGAAAAAGTGATTTTTATTAAACGGTTATGATTAAAACATGCTTTCTGTGAAGTATTCAAGAGTGGTGCCCATATCTGAGCAAGACTGCAAGATTAGCCTCAAAGGAGAACACAGTGTTCATGGCCAGCGATCCAAGATAGCATAATTAAAAATCAATCCCTGCATTACACAGCACAGTGCCACTCAACATGGGTGTCTGCAATCTGTTGTAATAGAATTAACTTTTAGTGTTTAGTTGAGCCATCCAGTGATGTGTCATTTAAAAAGTATGATCTCAAAAATAAGCAGATTGTGGTGAAGTGTAATGGGGGAGACCTAGCTGTTGTGTTGACAAGGACCAAATTAAGTAAATCTGGGTGAAATCCTGACACGTTTTACACTTCATTTACAAAAAGGAACAAACAAGCAATACGATTAGACAGGACAGTAACAGTAACAGCTTCTCAATAAAACTATGGTGTGAATGAAATCTGTCCTATAAACACTACTGGCAGACAAAGGAGTTACACTAAACATTGCAGAGGAAGTGATATAGAGGAGAAAATGTATAAATATACAGTGATCCCCTGCTTTTTGTGGGGGGTTACGTTCCAAAAGTATATTGAAAAACTGTGTTGTTGTATTTTGGTAAAACATGCCAAAAAATTGCTAATTTTTATAGTGTAAACCCTAAATATGCCCCCAAATATGCTTCCATAACAATTTAATTCCGTTTAATACATTACTCTGAAAAAAAAATTCAAAGGTAAATAAATGACCAGAATCAGAAAAGTTTATTGCTTCAAAAGCCATTAGCATTAGCAATTAGCTAATAATATATAATAACTTATAATAACTTATATATATATATATATATATATATAAGTAGCCGTTTGGCTCTCAACCTGGTAAAAGTTATAGTACTGAATACAACAGTCTGAATAGCAGTTATAAATATCTCAGCCGTGTTTTAACTATGCATACAAATCCTCCCTGGGAAAGGGTTGAGCTTCAGATCCTTATCTATGGGCATACACCATTTACATTGTGTTTAAAAACATAAAAAAAAACATCATTAGCAGTGAAAATGCTTAAAATGGTACTTTTAAAAGAGAGAGTGAACGAGTGCAGGATTATTTGCGTGCTGTTGCATAAAATTTAATTTCTCCTCAGTAGCACACGGTGCCTCTGAGACAGCTTCTGGACACGGCCCAGGTGGCAAAGGTTTTTTCTGCTGCCTGGTCTCATGAGGTTTCCTCCCTGTTATTATATCCCATCACAGAGCAGTGCCTGGCAGAGGCTGGCTGAGTGCTGAGAGCTATTTAATTTAAGTACTGACACAGTGGAATGGAACTCAGAGGAAAGAAAAAGAACAAGAGATGAAAAACAAATGTTTCAGCCTTCAACTTGGGCATTCAAAGACACGCTGAGCCAAGTTACACAAACTTAAGTGCTATACTGCTGTCAACGGTACACTATGTGATTTTAGACCTACAAAGTGTGGACCTTGGGACCTCATTTGGTACTTTAAAGGGTGTTCTCCACTGACTGGTTCCAGCTCGGTTCGGTTCTGTTCGGTTCTACTATGTTCAGTGTGGTTTCGAACCTACAGTTTTCCACTACAACTGGTTGCTATAGCGACCAAACATTCTGAGTATCAGCCAGAGCAGAGCGCTCTAAGCTGAGGTAAAGTTTTATTTCTTATCCTTGGTTTTTGACATAAAACAGAGACAATTGGCTCACCAGACAAGGCTTAAAGAAGCAACATTAGGCTAATGCTAATGTTCCATCAACAACACTGGTGTAACCATAGCAACCACCAATCAATAACCTCCAATATGTAAACGTCATCATTTAGTATTGGTTCAGCACGCTTGGAACCTCGGCCAAGGTGGTACCAAGAATAGTACCAGGTAACAGGAATCAGATTTTAGTGATTTAGTGAAAGCGAACTGAGCTGGTACCAGTCAGCTGAAAAACACCATAAGTTGGTGTCCACTTTACATTTTGGAGAAAACTGGACATGAGAACCAGAAACCATGAAGTTCATGTCAGATTCATATCAGTGAAATGTACCGGGCAACCTCGTGTGATCAATGTCTGAACAAACCCTCCCTTTCTGTGATGAACAGACCAGTAGAAACGATCCAATATTAATTTACATGAACTTCTATTAAAGGTTAATACGACTTTTGCTTGTCCTTTAAAGTTGCCATTTTGGGGTAACAGGGTTTCGTCCAAAGGTGATGACATTTAAGTGGGTTTAAACAAAATAATTTAAAAAGTGAGGCTTATGTAATGTGGCTCCCACAAACAGATTATGTCCTGGCCAAAGAAAAGGCACACATTGTGCTTTTTTCCTTTTGAATGGTGCCCTTTTCTGTGTAGGGTTTTATTTTAATAAAATAAAACATCAGGCTTCCGTTATGCGGCTGCCTCAAACAGGTTATGTTCTGGCCAACCAGAAGGTACACGCTGTGCTGGTTTCGTTTGGATGACGCCCTTGTCTGTGTGGGGTTTTATTATTGATTTCCTTTTGCTGAGTTTAAAACACCCTGTGAAACAATGACTTGCCAAACTGACCCTAAGCCAGCTGAACATGTCTGTGACACTTGGTGAACAATAGGACACAGTAATGGTAGTCCCATTCAGGGGGAATTCAAAGGAACAGATTAATATGCGTCCACTGAGACCCTTTTGTTCCTATCTACCATGAATAAATAAATACACGAATAAATCAATCCTGTGTTTTCTAAAGATTTCAGAAAATAATAATACTAGTTACAGATAGAATAAGCTAAAGAATAAACTGAGGTTTGGTGCAAGGGACGTCCACTGATAAGAATTTTTTCGTCATTATGCTGACATTCCTTTACTGCGTATGGGAGGATCTGTTGATCTGGCACAGGTCCTGAAGCACTGGAGAAACTGGAGAGGTTAAGCTTGTACTTACTCTTCTCTGAAAACTACCAAACCCTCCAACACCCACACAGAAGCAGGAACAGCAGCTTACCTGCAAAAAAAGACAAAAATATCTGCAACTATTCCATCATTCAAACACCGAAATACTATAATAACGTAGTTACTTTGTCCCTCAGGCAATAAAACTCAGGTCTACACTGCCTTATAGACTGGGTGGAGGTGTTAGCATGAGTGATAATACATAAACCAGTGCCAGTTTCCTGGGAAGAGTCATTAAAGCCATAAGCCATACCAAATATGCATTAAAACAGGGAGGGAAGGGTAAAGAACACATCAAAGGAAATAGCGCAGATAGCGCAGGTCTGCTTGGGGAACATTATCTTATTTAATAACACTTAACCCTTGATTAAACAGTCCAACACCATTTCAAGTCACTACTGGGAACGAACTGGCATGAAAAGGTCCTGCACTGTTGCTTTTGCCGCAGCACCACCTGCTGGATGCATAAAAATAGGACTCAAAGGGATTCCTTTAAAAGAAACAGAATGATTTTTAGATGAACCTGGCGTGACGTGTTGTAATCTGCATTGCATTGATTGATGGCTATTTGCTTTAATTTAATCTGTAATCATTCTTGACATTTTCACCAAATTGGTGGCAAATTATTGCAACTTTAAAATACATCATTAAGCCACTTTAAAATACCATAGAGACCACAGACAGCTGTGAGAAATTATTTCCCTTCAATAACTGGGAATAAAATGTACCTTTGCTCCTCTTAGGTCTGAGGATAAATCAGGTGAATGCTAGAATCATCTAAAATTATAACTTATTATATGATCATATATGGAGCTCGGGTTCCCAATTCTGGCCCTGGAGAACCTCCTACCCTATACACTACAGCGTTGTCCTTGCTCTAACACACTCATTCTACCGCAGGAGGACCTTGATACTAAGATTATTAGATGGATCAAGTAGGCTTTAGTAGGAAAGAGGAGTGCAGGAGTACTTCAAGACAGTAAGGGTGGCCCATGCACTAAAACCTTTCTTATGGATAATCACACCACTGAATACCCACAGAAAGATCCAATTTGGTGCTAACAGACCTCCGCTGTTAACTCCAGTCATCAACAGATCGCCCTGATGCCAGTATGTTCCATCTTATTCATAATGCAACCATGTGGTGACTTCACAATTATGCATCTTAACACATTATTTATAACTCTAATGTAAACATTTAAGTTAGTGTTATGTGTTGGTGGCATGACATGGCGGCCGTTTGTTTGAGTATTTTTTCTGCTGATAGTTGTTTTTATAATAAAAAGTTGTGAATCTTTGATATGGAGTAATCAAACCAAAACATGTGGCCATGCTATAGTGATGTACCATAATCCCCCATGCTTTGTTAAGAGCACCTGCATATAATGAAAAAATGTGTTGTTGTGTTTTGGTATTAAAAAAAAAGGTTTATTGATATAGTGTAAACCTTAAATATGCCCTCAAATCTCCTCCCAGAACTCTTTAATTTAATGTCAAACTCAGTTTAATACATTACCCTTAAAGAAAATGTAAAGGTAAATACTTAATCAGATTCAGAAAACTTAATTAGCATTAGTGGTTAGCATTAAGAGCATGCAAAGACTCGTTGAATAAACGTTGAAATAACTATACCAACATGATTAGACAGGGAACAGCTTATTAATTAAACTGAGATAACTGTTGAAAATTGGGGGATGGGGGTTTAAACGCTAAAATACAAGGACAAGACACGGAACAGTCATGCTACATGCTGCAGCAGCTTCTGCTTTTCCTTCTTCTTTTTATGGCGTTTGACAACTTTTCAGTGTATTACCGCCACCACTGGACTGGTGACGGTAATACAGTTCGATTCTCAAAAAAATTGTTGATCTGCATAAAACTGAGGGATTACTGTACTGGCAACATCCAGTATCAACAATGTCTTTATCAGTGCATCCCTAATAAAAAAAAAACCTTCATAAATACACACACAGAGCAGTATGTCACCTGCTGCTGAATCATAGTTATGGTCAATCATAAGATCACTCATCAAAGGTTCTCCCATGTCACACTGTTCATTATGGTTTAGCGCAGTTGGCACAAATGCAACATAACACAACTCCAGATTTGGGCACTGGCACTGGTCTTACATAAGACGTGATGCCACCTGCTGTGGCTCACATAAACCAACAGTATGTCATGGTCATGAGATATGCAAACCAATCCTACAAAAAATTGCTTTCTATTGCTTTCATTTCTCACAGGTATTTATGGACGCAGCTGCAGGGTTGCTCTTTATCTGAACATTCCTAAATGTAGAGAATATAAATTGGCACCATAGAGAGACCTGGATTGCCAAGCATATTCACAGTGGCTTCACTGAGACTTACACTGCACAAGTCATGAACTGTATGTCTGTGAAAGCACTAATGAGCTGTGCAGTTAAACGTCCTGGGAAGAATAAAGTCTAAAGAACAGGTGACTCCTCAAGAGAGATCAATATTAACCTACTGTTAGCCTCTTCCCATTTCAGAGAACCTGATCTGCCTTAGGGAAGAATCTTAATAATGTCTTTAGAGTCTGTTCGTTTCAGCAGTATTCAAGATACACACACACACACACACACACACACACACACACACACACACACACACACACACACACACACACTGTACATGCAGCATTTAGTAGTCTAAAAACTTTTTGCATGTTTCCGTATTGATGTTCCATTGGTGGCTGCTAGTCTTTGAAACAGGGGAAGTACATATTAAGCCTTCATCATAAAAATCATAAAATTCATTGTTATTTGTATGAAAATTCTGAGAAGGTTTCATCAAGAGGCCATCTTCTCATACCAGGAGAGCTGAAAAGTTCTGCTTTTTGCCCCAGATCAGTCTTGGGTGTTTGTCTGCCCTGCTGTTTAATTCAGAGTCTCTCCTCGTAAGGAAGACACTAAATGGTTTTGCCAAAAGCAGGTCAATAATATTAGCACCGTCTGTCACAGCTTGCTAGCTGGCTAGTTTCCCCTTCCACAAGCTACTTTAATTATATGAATGAACATCACAATACTGAAACAAGGAGCAAAGTCAAGTATGCTATATGTTTTTTTTATTTAAAGAATGATTTTTACAAACAAAACAAAACACAGAGTGCAGCAGTTTATTATACAACTTCACCTGCAAATCCGCACAGGACTGAACTCAAGACTGGACTTCCAGAGAACACATTCCCACTACAGGCAGAGTGCTTTACACCACCAAAGCAAATTCTGTATAGTATGTAATGCTACAGAAAATGGTACACTTTTATGCACAGCATGCTTCATCACTCTGCAGCTCCATTTGTTTGCCTGGTCTGTTTTATGGCTAAGCTGTTGTTCATCTTAGATGCTCCCATTTCACAATAATAGTAATAACAGTTTCCTTCACAAATGTACTTTTTCACAAACTGACAAATAATGTGTCCTAGGCTCTGCATAGATTTGTTCTTAATTTTAGCCAGCAATTAGTAACAGTTGCCACTAAAACTCTTGGGGGTTTGGGGGTGTCCACATACTTTTGCCCACATACTGTAGCATATACATCATGGACTGGATTCTATAAACTCCAGAGAGCATGAGACGAAGCAGATTGATGTTTGCTGCGTTTCTCTCCAGAGGATAAGAAAAGATTTGGGCTGGCCGATTATGTCATCATTGGTCCCTTCAAAAACAATGATGTAATGCCTCTGCCTGAACACCCGGCTTCGCCTCTGCTCTTCGATCACTGCACAGGCACAAAGCTACCGCTCTGGGATCAGACTTCTCCTCCAGAAACCAGGAGAAACCGCCTGCTGAAGGAAGGCGTTGGCTACACGAAGCCAAATAATAATACTTACTCATGATTATTATTAGTATTAGCAGTAACTATAATGATAATGATTAAAATGAATAACATATTGAAAAATGTTGCAGTTGATAACAACTAAATACAAGGTTTTATATGCATGTGGACAGATAGATAGATAGATAGATAGATAGATAGATAGATAGATAGATAGATAGATAGATAGATAGATAGATAGATAGATAATAATAATAATAATAATAATAATAATAATAATAATAATAAATATATTTAAAGAAACATTTTATATTAATCATTATGTTAATCCTACCCACTGGAGGTAGCTCAGTGGGTAGGATACTTGCCTCCGAACCAAGAAGTCATGGGTTTGAATCCTAACTTCAGCACCACCATTGGGTCCCTGAGAAAGACCCTTAACCCCAAGTTGCTCCAGGGATACTGTCCCCTGTAGTTAGTAAATGAAAGTCGCTTTGGATAAAAGCGTCTGATAAAAAGCTGTAAATGTAATCATTATTAAACTTCTTCTCGTTATTTTGGCTTATTTATGGTATCCATGTTGTGGTTGAAGCCACATAAGAGTATTACACCAATATTCACTTTTACCCCAGTATACCTCCTGCTGACTAAGCGAAAACACATCTACTGTCACATCACCTGATTCAGGATCAGATCTTCTAGTGCTGGTTCTTATCTTTGGTATCTGCAGACTCTGCTCTGGAATTAGTTGTTTCTAGCATTTTGGTTATCTCAGAGAGTAATTTTAAGAGAGAGTCAACTGCAAATCAAATAGCATTCTCACTACATCAAGCCTTCCAGAGAGTGCTGCATGAATCTACACGATCAGAGAAGCGACTTCAGATCCCCAATATCTGTGCAAAAACTAGAGTATGAAAACAAGCTGATCAATTCAGTAAAAGGCAATGCCATAAATATCTGCAGTGCTGAATCTAGATATGCATTCTTCTACTGGTTTGCTGTTCCTCGGGTTTCCAGGGGGCCCGTGGTGAATCAGCAAAAAAAGATTCAGACAGCATCGTACTCTGCAGGGAGCAGAAAGCACGTCATCATGCAGCATACTGGGGCTGTGAAATGTAAAACCCACAGCCTTCAGTGATATTTAAATACTGTAGTATTATAATTATAGTCTACTACGAACTGTAGTACTTGGGAGTAAGTCAAGATACATCCATTCACTCACTGCAACTACTTATATCTTACTGGGGTCGCAGGCAGTGTTGGGTGTAACACGTTACAAAGTAACGCGTTACTGTAATAATATTACTTTTTTCAGTAACTAGTAGTGTAAGGCATTACTC
>JBBPDH010189133.1:0-17130 GCA_037974565.1 Clupeocharax schoutedeni | reverse complement strand
ACTCTGAGGCTGTACCAAACTTGGAGGACTTTACGCAGACATATTGTTGTGGCAAAATGCCAAAGATGGCACAATTTGACCTATAGTGGGCGCTATAACGTACACATGTAATATCCTAAACAACCTCTTTGACATCAATTCTTACACATGCCAGCTTTTCACACTGCACGCGTTCGTCCGACCCGACTTGCTCGTTCTCGAGGGCGCCCGGGATGCGGAGCGTGCCGTCGCTTGGACCCCGTTAATAACTGCTTGCAGTTCTAGTTAATATTTAAAACTAAAATAAAAATGACTAATCATGCTGACTAATCATGGTGAATGCTGTTTGCTCTGTTCCAACAAGTTCTGGCACACTCTAAATACTAATGAAGACTTTCAGTCAGATTCTGAAGACCCCCATAACCACCGTTCTCCTCCCAGACAGCAGGCTCAGTATCTGGTTAGCTTTGTTTCCACCATTACCCACAATGACCTAGGCTTCGCAGTTGGCTGCTCAGCTTCATGACCATTACTGTCCCACCCAGCGAAGGGTTTTACCTTTGGTCTTCACTTTATAGGAGGCATCCATCAGACTCCCTTTCATTAAAAAATGATCTGCACATTGCCTAAGCACCTGACCTCCCACCCCCACCAAAGAGTGGATGGGCGCTGGTGACCACTATCCAGAGTTTCCATTTCTTATAACCTAAACAATCTCTTAACCACCGTTCTGCCACTAACACTAGTGCATTGGTTAGCTCAATGCTGCTTTCCCTACAGGTCATGTGCTCTTGATTCTGGAATAATTTTGCTTGAGTGTCTGGTATTTTCAGGTTCCACCTCATTCTGTCAGGAAGGCTGAATAATATTTCCATTGCTGAGCTGCCTGTGTGTTGATTTTAGCCTCCAAAGATCTTGAGATGTGCATCTTTAGTAATCCTTGTAGCTCTGTGGTTTTCCTAAGGGCACTTTCAATGTGGGACTAGACATGTCTCTGCTGACATGTCTTAGAACAGGGGTGGGTAACTCTGGTCCTGGAGGGCCGTGGTCCAACATGTTTTGGTGATTTCCGTGCTCAGAAACATGTGGTTCACCTCACCAGTTAATAGTCAGGTTTAGTGAATGTGAAAACCATCAAACTGTGTTGGACACTGGCCCTCCAGGACTGGAGTTGCCCACCCCAGCTTAGAGGCTTGCCCTTTCAATTCTAATCCCCACAAATGTTCTCTGACTGTAGCTTCATTCTTAAAATTCCAGGGTTTCACAAGTTTGTGCTGGTATAACAATGCAGAACCTCTACAGCAGAAAGCCATCTTCCACACTAAACACAGCTTGCCTTCTGAAGAATGGACATAAATCCTCAGTTGGGCAGATGGCAGGCCATCCCTTTTTGACACAATGACACACATTAGAAAGCACAGGCTTCATTGTAGTCCACAGTTTCAGCTGATTGCAGGTAATAGAAGACTTTGTCTTTGCCATCGACCTTCTCTCCAAAGAAATGTCTAAGAACAACTGCAGAAGGCAACGCCAGCCCTGGGACTGTGACTTGTAGGCTGGAAAAACACTCCTTCTCTGTGACCTTGGGAGATGCTGAGTTTGCTGCCCGATCACAGGCTACAGGGTTTGTGTATCTTTACTTTTGGCTTACGGTGCTAAGGCTTTATCATGCATGGACTTCCATGTCAAATGAGTTACTGCCAGTAGGTGGCGCTGCATCTGTTCACATGCCATGCCTCAAACCAAGATCCCTCAGGCACTCCAAAGCTGCATTGCCTGGTTTGATGTTTTAATCTAACCACACATGATGCAACAGTTTCACCTGTTCCTCTTGAACAAATCTCCACATTTTCATTTGGCTTTTGATTAAAATGCTCACCCACATCTTAAAATGTTTCTGCATATGCAGACCAAGTTAAAGGTGTAGGCGAACACTTTTAGTAGGTGAAATAAGGTACATCACATGTAGGCAACGTCAAAAGGAGAATGGCCTTTTTTGCCATTTTAATAGGTTCCCTGATTTACCTCAAAGTCTCAGTTTGTCCATGTATCTCCTATAATTTCTCAAAGGCAGATCCAAAATGCACTTTGTCAAAAACACACATCATTAGCATTCGCTTGTTAATGATGCATCACTTGGTTTCACTTTAGCTGCACCACCTATTCATATGATCATTTGTATAGGTCAAGTAGTTCAGGATATGTTAAGCTGTCTCCTGGTGGTTCTTTTACGCCATCGGCACTGTTCGTTGTCTGTTAATAGTAACTAATTTCAATAAATAGAAAATATGTTTTATTGTTTTATAAATATATTTTATTTTATAAATAGAATTTCTGTTTATTCCTCACTTATAAATGTGTGTCCTTTTTCTTGCTTCTCCCCAATACTGCACCCTGTTGGGTGATTCACTATTAGGATAAATCAACGTCTGTCTGTCTGCCTGTCTCTCTCTCTCTCTCTCTCTCTCTCTCTTTCTCTCAGTCTCTCTTCCACCTACTCACGTTTCACTACTTATAACTTCCTTTTCTCTTTTTACTTCATTTTCTTTCTCTTTCACTCCCACATCACCCCCTCTCGCCTTCTCACCTCCTCTCTCCCATTATCTCTCGCCCTCTATCTTTTTCCCTTTGCTTCTCTTCTCCATTTTGCCCCCCCCCTCCTCTCTCTCTCCTCTCTCTCCTCTCTCTCTCTCTCTCCCTCTCAGAAGGTGATTCTGTCTTGGATAAAGCCTGAAGCTCTTCTCTCCTCTATTGTGTGGCCACCTTAGTTGGAGTGCAGAAACACAGACTGGTGTTTGTGTGTTTGTGTGTGTGCCTTTATGCAGGCCAAACAAAACCAGACTAAAGAGGCCTGAACCAAGCAGTGCAATGATAACAAGCAGTCGATAACCATTCAGAGCTTAGGCGAGTGCCTATATTGTCTGTGACATGTCTTATTGAACTCTTCAGGGAAATGAATACATAATTTCGAATGTAAACATGCATCAGTGTATCGTGTCTGCAGATGGGCATTCAACTGCATTGAAAGCTTTAATTGATTAAAATGATAGCAAGTCTAAAAGGTAAGGGTTGTATGTTTTGATGCATCATTTAATGAAAATATAATTCCATCCATTAGAAGGGTCCTTGGGGAACCAACTGCTGCATCAATCTAAATAACAGCTTTATGTTCAAAATCTTACCAGAATGATCAAATGAAATCTCGCCAAATTGTAATATGTCTGATTTCATGATGGATTAAACATTCTGGAGAGTCCAAGCTCCCCAAAAATGAAAGGTGATGCTACAGCTAATTTAATCAGAATGATAACTAATGAAGCCATTACCAGAAATGGAAAAAAGGCTAGAATATGGGACATGAAAACTACTACAAAACCAAACTTTTTGGCAATTTTTTGCCCCTTAAAATGACCTTCATTTTGACCTTAATTTCCCATACAGGACATGAAGGTACATTAAGGGAAAAGTGCACAGATTAAGGCTGATTAAGGGCTAAAACTTCTGAATTTTCCCCTTACTTTTTCAAATTTGCCCCATAAATAATAAAACCTCTTGAATTAACATATTAAATGTAAGATTATGTGGCTTCACACTGTCACACTCAAATGAAGTGGTTTGGGATATTGTTTTTGGAGGAAATTAAGGTATGGTTTAGCACATTTCAAGTACATTGTGTTTCGTAGAGAACTGTGCATCTCTAACTATATAAAGTGCATTATCTGACTGAAAGAGGCCACAGCCATTAGGGAATACTGTTGTCATGAAAGGACTAAAGTGTTCTGCAGCATTCTTTAGGTAGGTGACATGTGTCAAAGTAACACCCATATGGATGCCAGGACTGAATGTTTGATGATATAACATGATGTAAAAGAAAATATGATTCATCAGACCAGGCCACCTTTTTTATTGCGCTATGGTCCAGTTCGGATGCTCATGTGCCCATTTTAGGTGCTTACTCTGCTGGACAGGGGTCCTCAGCCCCATATGCAGAAAGCTATGATGCTCTGTGTTCTGATCCCTTTCTATCACAGTCAGTAATAACTTTTTCAGCAATTTCTGCCTCCGAAGCTCTTCTGTGGCTTCACTCTTCACATGTGTCATTGAGCTTTGGGTGCCAATGACCCTGATACCGGTTCTCCTTATTTGGACCATTTTTGGCAATCTAACTGTCTAGCCATCACACTTTGGCCCATCTCAAAGTTGCACAGAGCCTTTTGCTTTCTTATTTTTCCTGCTTCAACAACTTCAAGAACTGATTCTTCACTAGCTGTGTAATATACCCCCAAAAGAGAAAGAGAGAGGGATAACAAGAGTGAGAGAGATAATGAGAGAGAGAGAGAGAGAGAGAGATGAAGAGAGAGAGAGAAGAAGAGAGAGAGAAAGAGGGGGAGAGAGAGAGAAGCATAAGCATCAGAGGGCACAAAAAAGAGGAGAGCAGTTCCATGTCCCTCCCCCTTTTTTTTCCATCCATCTATCCTCCATCCCTCTTCCTCTTTAATCCATCCTCTTTCCCCAGCCTTAGGGTCCAGATAATTCATTATGTCTCCACATCTAAGAAGAAGCTCTTCAAACTATCTCCCAGTACAGTTTCTCCTCCAACCAAACACGCACACACACACACACACACACACACACACACTCACACTCACATCCTTTCTCCCATGGGGATCGTAGTTATTTATTTTCACAGCATCCCTATCCTCTAATCTCTCCGTGTGCTAAGTCGGACTAAAACTCCCCCCTAAATAATTCTACCACTTCTGCTGGAAAGGTTAATGAAGTAATTAAAAGTCTGTTTGGGGAATTAAGAGCAGAGAGTGAAAGTGTTACACCGCATGACCACTTTCTGATACCTTTTTGGCTGGCTGCAGGTGCATTCCAAAAAAAACAAAAACACCTTGAGAGGCGGCACGCCCCCCTTATCAATCTGTCACATGATGTCCTGTCACTTTCAGAATCTGCTGATGCCTTCAATCGGGGCTCCATTTGTGGTGGAACAAGCTGTCTATGATTCTGGCAATAGTGGACGCTGCACCTTCACATACAATTGCTTACAATCGTGCGGAACTGAGCCCTTTTGTTTTTTTATGATGAGTGTGTAAATATAAGCATAATAATGTGGAGGAAAGCAGAACTGTTAGAAATGTTAGCTGGGTAGTTTTGCAACTTACCATATGTCACCCTTTACAAAACAACAATTATAAAAAATTCATCAGTGTACCATTATTGTTATACTTTTGGTTGTATATTAGTGTCTTTTCTGCTTTTTGAAAAAAGTAAAGAATTTGCTAAATTGGCTTAAACTGCCAAAGGTTCAGGTTAAAAAATGAGATTTGCAGGACTAGTGTGGAGGCAGCTCTATGAGGCATTAAATGAGCACTGTGAGTGAGTCCTAGCAAAAGCAATAAAATTGCTATTAACGTCATATGATTTTATGTCCCGTGACCCTGCCTCCAATGCTCTGTCATTCCATGATTAATTAATTACTATACAATTAAGAAAGATTAAGATGGGAACAGAAAGCTAAATGTAAGTTTTTAGACCCGTACAATATAACTATAAAAAGGAATATATATATAAAATTAAAATAATTTTGGCACCAGTAGGCAACATATTTAGTATACAATTGAATATTCATTTACACAGAATGAAACAGATAAGCACAACTACACTGAGTATGATGATAGGTACTGAGGCCTTAAATGAATCTGTAATCTTTATCCTGTAGTATCTTTGAAATTATATCAAATGTTCCAATCAGTTTGAGTAATATCACCCCTTTGAATAACATTGGTGGTGAGGTGCAATTATGAATCTGTGATGTGCAAGACTGAGCTTTGAGGAACTGAATTAGTGGTGCAGAATCAGCATCAGCATTAGCATTGTGTTCCTGCAGATATTGCACCGTCCTCCCAGGGTGCTCTCCATCTTGATCTCTCACACACACACAGACCCACAAACAAACACACTCACACACACACACAGGTATGTGACTACAATGCAAGTGAGAAGCGGCAGCCATCTCCCCACTGAGAGTTATAATTAATCTCTCTGTATGAGGCGCCCAGCCAAGGGCTCGAGCAGAAAGGGCAAGAGTACGTCCTAAACGTTAATGAATTTCTGACAAAAACGTGTTTTTTTGTTAGTTTTTTTTAGATTTTATTTTTGGAACAGATAGGCCAAAGAACTTATTACCACCATTTGCTGCTCACCTAAAATTCAGTTTTTGTTTGTAGGTGATTTGAAACTACCTGCACAAAACAGGTAGTGGGTGCTAATAATATTTGGATTGTAAAAGCAACAGGCCTAAAACAGTCACACCAGTCATTTGCATTACCTCGTAAGGTGGGTGTGGCCAGGGCTGGACCCAAAATAATGAAGGTTTTGATGTTGGTTGCAGCTGGGATAGGCTCCAGACTCCCCACCCCCCAACCCCCCCGACCTTGAATGCAGGAATATGGTGTAGATGATGGATGGATGGATGTTGGTTCAAGCACGCCAACTTACTTACTGGCTAAATTGCAACTATACCGATATAAATATACCAGATAAATACATCCCTGATGTATTTCAGCAATCTCCAGCAAAAATGTGGATAAGTACATTGGTTGGCAGCAATATACTGACTTGTGTGCTGCCCTGCTAAACAAAGGAACTAACACAATAGTTTGTCATTTGGTTAACTGGCCCACAGAAAACAGTAAAACAACAAACTGAACATAATTATTAATTAATTAATTAATTCATTCATTCATTCACTTCATCCTTTCTAGGGGCATCCTTACCTGGAGCCTATCCAATGTGCACAAGGCAGGGACTCATCCTGGGTGGGGCACCAGCCCACTACAGGGCCTGCACACACACTATTTACTCACACACTCACACCAATTTAGAATTTACCTGACACACATGTCTTTGGGCCTTGGGAGAAACTGGAGACCCTGGAGGAAACCCATGCCGCCACAAGGAGCACATGCAAACTTCACACACTGGGCCAGGACATAGATTCAAACCGTGAACATAATGATACTTCAGCCCAGAATTCCCTGCTCAGAAACACCTGATTCATCTCACCAGTTAATTGTCAGGTTTAGTGAATGTGTTTGACGAGAACTACCATCAAACTGTGCTGGACACCAGCCCTCCAGGACCGCAGTCACCCACCCCTCCACAATTTTATAGCACAAAGAAGTGTATGCAACTTTGGTGGGGTCACATCAGGTGCATTTGTGATGATAAATTGCCCCTAGGTGTAGTGCGTTTCTCAGTGTGTTTGCACTGAGATGGACTGGCGACCCATTTAGGGTGTTTCCCTGGGTTTCACCCTGTGACTGCTGTGATAGGCTCCAGCACACCCCATGACCCTGATTAAAGATCAGTGGCTTGAATAATGAGTCTATGAACTGCTGTGGTTGACCCGTGTGGAGATAACAAAGAGATTAGCTAGCTACCATGTCTTGTTTAGGATTAAAAAGACAGAGATGGGGAGAATAATACATTCTTTTAACTGACTAGCAGTAAAGTTGAACTCACAGATTCACATTGAAATGTTTTTATCCCAGAAATCCCTCATCCCTCAGCCCAACTATATTATAGTATAATTTTGTAATGATATCGTTGTAACTGGGCTTCAAATCTTCACACACTCGCCTCAATCAAAGCCCAAGAAGGAAATTTCAAGCCTAAAACATGGGTTAGCTGGTGGCCTAGTAGTTAAGGTGTTCACCCTCCAATCAGAAAGTGGGTTTGAATCCCAATACTGCTAGTGACAAATTTGAGCAATGGAGCATCTCCACACACAATACTACTCTGTGTTTCCGGCTCCCAGCTGCTTCACTTGGTGAATGGGTTAAATGTAGAGTAAGAAGTTGTGTGTTCACAGATGAGAGAATGGTTACTTTACACTTTTATAAATCGTGAGGGGATGTGGGGGAATTATATAAATATTTTTTTTTTTGGGGGGGTGGCTTTAAAACATATTTAAAACATAATTACTCCTCATATTGGTAAGACAAGTTTGAGACAAAATAGGTGAGAAAAGCTCTGAGGTGAGATCTGTAAATATGAGTGGCATGATTCTCAGGGACTAGCCGCAGACAACAACAACAACACCAACAACAACAACAACAACAACATCCCTCTTGTCCAGGCATTTACCTGACAGCACAGCACAGGGCTTGTGAGCGAACTTGCAGCCAAGTTGGAAAATCTCGGAGGGCAATGAGCAATGCAAGAGGAAAAAAAAAACACACACACACACATTCATATGCCCCAAACCATTACTCTGCCTATTCTACCGCAAGACACATACACACACCGCTGCTTTCTAACTACGCACCCTCCCCACTCGCATTATCGCATATCAGACCAGCGAGCAAATCTGATTCGGCTGAGACTCCCAAATCTCATCCTTTTCTCTCTTTCCTCCCGCTTGCTCTGTCTCCACCTCATCTCCTTTTCCCTCTCTCCTCCAGTGCCCGCCCGTCTCTCGACCTGCCGTCTCTCTCGCTGTGTAGCGCAGCTCACACTGAATATTTATAGAACCATTATGCGGCGCAGTAGATGAAAAAAGCCTCCTAATCAACAGCCTAGCCGAGAGTGAAACAGCAGGGTTAGATACAGAAGACAGATGGACACATGCGCGACAAGCGACCCTGGTGGTCATTATGTCTTTTGGTATCTGTATGTGTAAACACAGCAGCAGGTAGAAATAAATCAATAACAAATAAGTAATAAGTGATAATGTGTCATATTTGTAAACAAAGCAAACGACAAAAGACATGACTGGACTCGCTGCAATGACATCAACCTGCATGCAGTTATTCATTTTCCTGACACACAATATATATTTTGGGCAGTTCAACATATCATGCAATTTGCAGCTACGGTGGCCTAGGTCCATGTTCTCCCCTCTATCTGCATGGGGCTTCTCCTGTTTTGTCCCATAGTCTATGTGCATGTGCGTCAAATGAACTGCATTTGAACTGCCACTGAATGGTCACTCTATGGCCACTGGGATAGGCCTCAGCACCCTTCATGACCCTGGTTGAGAGTAATGCATAAAAGTATAAAGACACTTTTTACATTTGAGTTTGGGAAAGTCTTTAAAACTAATTATCAACATGAAATTTGTAAAATTATCTGTTTGGAACTTCACATAATACATCTACAATAAACGACAATGTGCAGAAATCCATTATTTTTGCCCTTCTGTTATGATCATGGAAACGGAACCCTTGACATTTAGGTTTTGAGGGGTTAATGGCAATCACACTGTGAAAGGGAAACACAGACAGGTTGGGCTTTTTTTAGCAGATGAGGTAGAGTCACTAAGGTTAGCTCCTCGCTGAGAGAAAAACAGGAATGCTCCCAAAATGTCAATCACCGACTGTGCCAGATGGTAGGTGCAGTGTAGGATTACAAACTCACCTTTGCAACGCATCAAACACCTACAGTCCAGTTTATTAGAAACACTTGCATTGTTGGCACAGAGAACGGTTGAAGCTCATCATTTTCAGGGTATCATTTCTGTGGGTTTTAATTTCTATGCCCTTTATTAGTGTGCAGTGTCAGGACCACAGCTGACTAGATATTTTTGAGGGTTGAACCACTTTCAACATTGCAGTGACACTGACGATGCTTGATGCCTTCATACGAGTGACAGACATCACTATGCCACTACAATCATTATTGTACTAAAAATATCCTACCAGGCCAATAATATCTGTTTATCGGTGGGTCTATGATGGTCTATTTTAAAATGGATTAAGTAGAACAGATCTGCATAGATGGGCTACAGTAATTGTAACTGTAAAATGTACCTAATCAGTAGGTGTTTCTGATTGTGCGGTCAGTAAATGAACACTAAACACTTAGAGTTCACATGTACAGCACATGTATTACAAACACACCGATTTGTAGGCACTTGCAATCTTCCCAGTGTTCTGAGCAATTAGTGCCTGTCTGAGCTTTCTGCTTGGGTATTGCTCTGACAGTTCACACAAACACATGCACACACGCACACACACACATGCACACACAAACACATGCACACACGCACACACACACACACGCACAAACACACACACACACACAAACACACTGCCATAATAAGCGTTCCAAACAGCCTGCTTGACATCCTGTAAAAAAGCTGACTTGCCTGACCTTCCCAACACCCTCTATATAATAACTGCTCCCACTGGAGCATCACACATACATACACAAACACACTAGACAATTGGGTCAATGCATACAAACCACTTCACATACACACAACTGTGGGCATTTCTGCAGTGTTTTCTTCATGCCATATTAACATTATATAATTTTTCATTAGACCATCTGCATGCTAAAATGCCTCTGTGCTTGTTTAAATATTCCTCTCTGCACTCTACGGCGGATGCTCTTCTGTATGTAAAGAATATTTTAAAAATGGTTTTGTACTGCATAGTCAGTAGTTCTATATTCTAATTCTAAAAACCTTGAACACTCATTGAAGGTACCACTGGAATGTATAAGGAGTTTCTTCCTTTTATATAAGTGGTTCTCTTGAATGCCTAAATGTAATGATGCCAGATGGAACCAAATGGAAATGCCTATTAAAATTGAAACATTTTCTAAATGCTCAGATTTTGTAGGCTGGATATAAATAGTGAAATGAACGTATATGAATGAATTCGCTTCCAAAATAAACTTTATTTGTTTGTGTATTGGTTTGTATACCAAAGTAAATTACGCCTCCCCCGCTGCATAGTTTGAGCCAAAATCATGTGTTCACCCAGTTAGTTACCTCCATGAACCAAAGACGTGACACCATGTATTGTCTGTGGAAGAAGCTGGTCAGAATCTGGTGTGAGTGGGCCTGTGACTCTTTCTGTGACTGTCTCATTTAGGAAAAGCTGTCTGGACTGCTGAAAGTCGGGTGGGAAGCACGGTGAAGAAGAGATCCGGCAGGAACAGGAGCTTGTGAAGACGAGTGGCACTTCTCGCTGGCAGCGATCTCCTTCCTTCCCTTCCTTCTCTATCTTTTCTATTTTCTATCCAGGAGTTGAATCTATGCCTCATGCTCACCTGTGGTGAGACCTGCAATCCTTATGGGGGTTGAGGCAGATAGAGAGAGAGGACATTACCAACTGAAAGTGAACGCGTACAGAGGTCCCGGTCGGAGAAAAGGTCCTTCGGGGAAACGCGGTGTCTGTGCAGAGCCAAGGAGATCCAGAGGGGTGAAGGTCCCCTTCGTAGTCGTGAAACTCCTCCATGACCGAGCAAGATTTGAGTTGGACATTGTGTGTACTTTCTGTTTATAAACATAGTTGCTTTGGAACTTACGCTGCTGTGTCTTTCCGCCCTCTGCCCGCCATGACAATAAATCTAATCACTGTGCAAATCTTCTTAAAGGTTAAAAGATATGCATTCATATATGTTCCCTTACCTTTTGAGGTCATTACTGTTATTCTAAAATGCTGAAAATAGAAAATGAAAGTGAATGAGGTGTGACCCTTCACATCATGGAAACAGATGGAGTCAGTATATTTCCTCTGACGGCATCAAAATTCACTGTTTGTTTGGACTGGTAGAAAAGGAGCCACAGAATTTGATTCATCTGTTCTTTCCCTATGGAGTGATAGGGGCTATGAACCACCACAGAGGCAGTAATAAAACACCTGGAACACATAGAACTCATACTAAAAGTGTACGTGTGCTCAAAAGACGAAAATGACGTACGCAAAGAAAAAGTCAGACTTCGCACGCACACCTGCACGCAAAATGTTCGCATGCACACTTGCACACAATATACGCTTTATAAATCGCACCTGGATTTGCCACAAATCCCGCCCTCTACACACCCTCTACATGCCCTCGCACCACCATATATGGTAAATGCAAATCACCTCATGCATATTTAAGCTGCCGACGTGAATGAAAACAGGACGGCGCCCGAAATAAAAAAAGTTGTCTGTTCTTAAAGTGATTATTATAAAAAGAATTACAGCGTATCGAAAGATCCAAATGCCTGTTTTTATAAATATGTCTCCAAATGTTCTCCCAGATCAATTTAATTTCATTTTGAAATCAGTTAATTACATTACCCTTAAAGAAAATGTAAATATAAACCCGAGGTTTAAATACGGAAAAGTCAGGAATGAGAGAAAGAGAGACACAGAGAAAATATATTTTTTTATCGCGTAATACGAGTCTCACATTAAGGCAGCAGGTTAACGCAGATAAAGACCCACCACTAATATATATATTTTTGTAATAGTTTAATCTTGGCGTTAACAGCGTTAACGACAGAGAATCTGAGACAAACGTGCGTGAACCGGACAAGTCACTGAAATATCAAGATGAAATTCATCATAGCGTGCGTAGTATGAACCCAGATCGGGCGATATTTACATATATGTAACAGATAAGAAACATGTATTTTTTAAAATATATCTATATAGGAACAGTAGTGTAAATGTATTTCACCAAAATATTTTAGGTGACTGCCATTTCACAGCCGGTCAATTATGTGATGTTAGGTTTGAGCGCCCTCTATTGGATGTAAGTGAGAACTCTCGTCAGTCTGAATTCGGCTTGGCTGGCGAAGTTGTGCTTTTATGTCGAATGCTGGAGATAAAACTCATTCCTACATTGCTGTAAATGAGTATTGCGATGTTGAGGTCTTTTATGGAAATTTGACTTGTGCTGCAGCTCCCTATAGACATGGATGGGCCCAGCAGTAAAATGGATGGAGGAGAGGCTAATCAAGAGAGAGCATAAGAGTTAAGTAATTGACCAGTAAACACATACACCACTATAGTTTTCACAGCAACAACATCACTGTATTTCTGGCAAGACCCAAGAAGGATAGTACAGATCATACTGATATCCACTGAGTTAAACCAGCAGTGCCTATTTTTGACAGAACACGATAAACCGGCAAACCTCTTCTTTGACATCACTGTAACTTACAATTATTCTTGCCAAAAGGGCTGTGTCCTCATGATGTGTACCTTTTCTGGGTTTGCATCAGTGGACTCCATTCTACTGCTAGATTTGATATATGCAGTTCAGGTTTGTCTGAGGCAAAGTGAAGCACTTCAAGTAGGACTTGAGAAGATACCTGGATTATGGCCAAGGTTACACTGTTTTTGTGTATCAGCAGACAGTCAATAAGCCAGAAGCTTTTTTAAAATGTAGAACTACATTCATCATTTTATTAGAAGTGTTGTAGCGCCACCTTGTTGGTGGACAGATAAAGATTGTAGTCAATCTGCTGATGCACAGTTTGTGTTGTGTAGACTTTAGTCTTTTCTCAGATGACCACAGTGCAGTTCTTGCCGCATATTTCAGTAACATTTCTGTACCTCATACACTTCTGGCATGTCAGATACTAGAGGACTCTTAAACTTTAACAAACGCCAGTGGTGGGTTGACTGCCTGCTGTTTAATGAAGTTTTCTCACTGTACAGTTCAGTATGTTTACACTACTACCAGTTTCAAACTATCAAATACAAATAACAAAATTCTAATGACAATATTTTGTGTTTGAAATAATTTGTCTCATAAATACGGGCCAACACTGTCTGTAGAAATATCCTCTGCAAATTTTGACAGTAATCAGACAAATATTTCTTGAGATTTCCCCTTCTTAATCTTAAATGCCTTGCTGAGTTGTCTGTATGTCATTGAATTAATTAATTGTAATGACAGCGAATGTTCATATATAATGAATAAATCAATTGTATTTATGTTGGCAGTTGTGGTATAAGTTGTCTTGGTTAAGGCAGAACAGGTCATAGGGGTGCTTGTGTAGGTACAGTTTATGATTCACTTTTGAATGAGGAGCCTGATGGCCTGAGGGAAAATGCTGTTTCCTGATTTGGCAGAACTGTTTGTCAAACAGGAGGTGGGAGAAGAGAGTGTGTGAGGGGTGCGTGGGGTCATCCACAATGCTGGTGCCTTTGTGGATGCAGTATGTGGTGAAAATATCTGTGACAGAGGGGAGAGAGACCTGGATGGTCTTCTCAGCTGTACTCACTAGCCTCTGAAGGGCCTTGCAATTTGCCACCCAACAATTTCCACATCACGTCTTGTTAAACCTACAGTGAATGCTCTATGTGTGCTCTATAGCCCCTCTGTAGAATGTGATGAGGCTTAGGCAGCTGTGCTGTCCACAGGAAGTGGAGATGCTGCTGGGTTTTTTTGCCAGAGGAACTAGTGTTAAGTTGTCCATGTGAGGTTCTCCGCTTACGACCACCAAGGAACTTAATGCTCTAAATGATCTCCTCTGAGGAGCTGCTGATGTTCACTAGAGAGAGTGATCATGTTATGCCCTCCTGAAGTCAAGAACCATCTCTTTTGTTTTATCCATATTCAGAGAGAGCAAACAATGAGAAGAGTAAAGAAAACAATGCATTTGAATTTGAATGAGAAAACAATGCATTTTCTTATTCAAATTCTAAAGAGATCTTTTTGGGGGATTTATTTCATGTACAGATTAATTAAAAATGGACTACAGATGTCATGGGAATAAACTGTGTTTCTGTTTTGACATATGGTTCCACTTAAAAAAAAACAAAAAAACACTATGTCAGCTGGCCTTTGCATTTGATTAAAATGTTATGACAAATTGACCAATAGAAACAGCCCAGTATAATTTCTTGCTTCAATAAAACCTTGATACATTAACCTACACTTCAAGTTAAGATTGTTTTTGAATATTCTGACAGCATCAATATATTTTTGCATTTAGATTGGAAAGTTTGGAAGGCTTAGGTTGGAAAACATGGCACTGTAATTAGTTGATAGGTTTTTTGACTTTTTATTTATTTGGTTTGTAGTAGAGATCTGTAGGGTTTTTTAAATGAAGATGATTAATCTTGTTCAAATACTTGACCATGAATTAGAGAAAACCACACTTTCCCTTTCTATGCCACCGTCACTGTCTCTGTCAGTTAATATCATGATTAATGATGAATAAAGGTAGATCTGGGTTTCCCTGCCTTGGTCCTTAAAGTCTCACTGCCTTGCTCATTTCAGCGCGTTCCTACCCATTGCAACTTACTGTGGAGTTGTAATGAGTTGGATCAAGAGTGTTGGGTGTAGAAAAAGTTCTAAAATATTCAGGGCAGGACCGGAGTTGGGAAACACTGAGGTAGATGGGGGATGACAAATTGTACCCAACAACTGATGAGCTGCAGTTGTAGTGGAACTAAAGTGTAAGTGGACCCAGTGAGAGGGAGTACAAAGTAAGGTGAGAGCTGCATGTAATAGACAAAATATCAATACCACAATTTTACAGCTACATATTATGAGCATGATGCATTTCATGATATAAAGGGCCTATATTATCACTTTTCTAGAATGAAAAAGGCCTGTCTGAAAATACTCTTTCAAATGATACAATGTATTTCTCATCCATACTGTCCATATATGATATATAATATACAAAAAGGCTGATTATTGAATAGGGAGATTTAAAAATATTTCCTGATTCTGGTTACAACCGTTTAGCTCAGCCCGTTGATGCACCAATTTGCCAACACCTTTAATGACTAAAGAGTAAAATAAGTAGACTTTTGTAGGAATATATGACATGAAGACTTATCACGATGTCAGTCTGTGAGAGACACTGTGATTGGTTAGAGGCTTTTGCAAAATAGTATTCAATATGGCTGATATTGAATATCAATATTGCAGACTGATATGAGCAGGAGCTGTATTGTACATCCCTAAAAGTAATGGAAAAAGGTGACAGAGAGTATATTCAATATGAATAATTCCTATGGAAAATCTCCAGTAATTTGTTGATCCCACGTACCGTTACTGCTAACATCACCATCATCTGCTGCTGATTGAGCCCTAGACTCACAAAACTCTCCACAAGCAGAGAGGAATCTCCTTGAAGATGACCATGACAGACTGTGGTCAGAGAGCAGGAAAGATTGATGAATGGGGGATGCTGGGGTCCAGACAGGCAGAGATGTAGGATTGTTTGGGCACGACAAGTGAGTTCACTCTGGGTTTCCCACTGTGTAGGAGAAGGAAGAGGTCAGCCAGACCATGAGTTTCCCCTCTGCAATCTTTAACATCCACAAAACTGTAATCTCAAGCTGAACCCTTGCTTCACCCTTCAACACAGAATCCCTAGACTGGCACCTTCAGCCACACACAACAGCATACCAATAACCCTTTCTCTCCATTTATGCATGAGGATAGCAGTTGTACATCTAGTCTGAAGCCTCAGAGTTGAATATTCTGTCGAGTTTCTAGCGGATTTGCCTATAGTGAGTTTCCAGACACTTCCCATAGAGTCTCCTCTCAGACATGGAGCATTCATCCATAACCAATGTAGGGTACAGAAAGGGGTGATGAAAAGAAGACATCAGGCTTTCCAAGTGTCTCACATGTCACTCAGGGCAAGAGTGTGAATCTCAGGATGAAGTGTGGAAATGCCTTTAGACAGGTGTAAAGCTTGCTTAAGTGTGCCAAAGACAAAGAGAATATTTTAAAGTGTTAAAAGTGGTTAAAGTGGAATGACAGGGCAAAGGTAGATCTATCAGATCGACAGGATCTATGGAAACTTAAGATAAAACACTGAAATGAAATCAAATATAAATGAATGCACTGGAAGAGCTAGACAGACTTTTTCATTCCGAATCCAGATTCATCCATCTTGCAGGCTTGGATTCATATTGTGATTGTGCAAAGCCTAGAAAGTCATAGTAATCTTTGGGGATTTAATTGCCAACTGCTTAGGTTTTTTTTTTTTTTTTTGGATTTTGCCCAATTCCACCCACTATTTAAGTCTCCCTATAACTAGATTCTACCAAACGTGGATTGGACAGATTCTCTGGAAGTGGATAAATTCTCTTGTAGGTAAAAAGAAATGTGATAAATTAAAAAACAGAAATATGTTTGTGAATAAAAAATAAATATAAATATAAATATAAAAGCAACTGAATATGAGGCTCTGCTGAATCCGGTCAACCAAACAAAGGCAGCAGATTATAGGATATAAAAACTAGAGTTGGATGTCTCGAGACCGGTCTTGGTCTCGAGACCGGTCTCGAGACCACTTTTACGAGGTCTTGGTCTTGTCACAGTCTCGACGGTCTTTTGTCTTGGTCTTGTCTTGGTCTCGGATCCCTCGGTCTTGTCTTG
>JBBPDH010189109.1:0-17132 GCA_037974565.1 Clupeocharax schoutedeni | reverse complement strand
TGCATTGTAGTTATTTGTAACAAAACTTTTGTCCACATCACACACATGGTTTTCAGGGACATAGTTTTAAAGACTGTTTCGTCACCATTGTGCACAAGCCTCTGGATTGCAGTCACAGAACAAAGGTTCGGAGCAGTGGAGGTTGAGGAACTAAAACATTTTTTTTTAATTTTTACATTTTTTCTTCATAGAAATCCAATACATTTTTTCTTTATTGGATTAAGTTTTCTCTAAATACCCCAGTCTTTAAACTTTTCTCTTTATTAGTATTTGAAACAACAGTTTATCAAAATTAAGTGTAAATTCATCAGCATTTCATCTCTTAATCTCCTCTTCTTCTTTTTGTTTTCATAAAACAACAACCTAAAACATGAAACAACTATTTTTTGATCTGTTTCATGCCATAGAAGGTGTCCATTTTTTAATGGTTTAAATGGCTCACGTAAGTGCGCGATTTCGGACACACCCTGAGAATCTTGTTCTTTGATTTCTCTATTTTTCAACACCATCCTACCCACAATCCTGAGGGATAAGCTGGAGCACAGGTGTGAAACATCACTTGGATACTGGACTACCTCACAAACCGACAGCAGTATGCGGACGGGGTCATCTGCAGTACTGGGGCGCCACAGGGAACACAGCTTCCTGCAGACGTTCTCTAATGACTCTGCAACAGTCTGCCACATCATTGATGGGAGTACAGGGAACTGACCCTGTACTTTGTGGATTTGTGCCAGCAGAACTACCTCCAGATCAACACGGGAAAAACGGTGGTAGACTTCCACAGGCACACACATCCTCCACCACAGCCACTGAGCATCCAAAGCATGGACATTGAGACTGCAGGTACCTTGGGGTTCACATGAACAATAAACCGGACTGGACTCATGACTCAACAGCATGAGCAGGTTGTACCTGCTGGAGAGGCTCTGGTCCTTTGTTGTGAAGGGCCCATTCTTGAAGACTTTCTTTGTCTCTGTAGTGGCCTCTGCAATTTTTGCTGTGTGGTCTGTTGGGGTGATGGCTGATCTGGATGGCCAGTACTGTTATAGGATGCCCTCTGGAGCCAGTGGAGGTGGTGAGTGACAGGAGAATGGTGGCTAAACTGTCATCCCTGTTGGACATCTCTGACAGCACTGAGCAACTCCTTCAGTGGCAGACTGCTGCACCCACAATGTGGGACGGAGCGATTCCGCAGGCTTTTCCTTCCAGCTGCTGTCAGACTCCAATGATGACCACACATGCACAGACAAACAAACATACACATACAATACACCATGATAGTTTCCCATAATAGGTTTACTTGTGCAACATGTGCAATTTTTTGGGTACCATTACTACAGGGCAAAATGTGCAATTTAAACGTGCAATTCTTCGGGTGAATTTTTACGGTTATTGTCAGTGACTGTCACTCTATTGTGTACCTCTGTGTGTGTGTATCTGTCCACTTTCTGCCACAACAATACAAATTTCCCACTTGTGGGACTAATAAAGGTTTATCTTATCTTATTGTTATGTTCTGTCTCCATGTTGTTTGTTTATATGCGTAACTCTGTCCCTAGTTTGGTTCATCTGTTAACTTCTTTGTAATCCCACCCTTTCTCAGCTGTTTTGAAGAACCTTTATGTATTTATACTCCAGTCTTTGTGTTTGGTTTTGTTGGTTAGCTGTGGCTTTTCCTGTGTCTAAATACATGGTTGTTCCTGTGGCTGGCTCTCTTTTGCTTTTTTGTTTTGTACTCTAACTTGTGGTCTGTACAGTGTAATGTTTTGGCTTTCACTGCCTTGTTTTGTTTCATCTACATGTACATCCACTTCAAGTCCTATATTCATCCATCACAGTAAGGTATGTTATGGTAAACTTGGTATAGATTTGGGCCTGTATTCACAAAATTTATCAGGGTAGGAGTGCTGATCTAGAATCTGTCCATTTTATTAAAGTGAGCTGTAAGTGATCCTAGATCTGATCTGTTAAACGTCATGAAAACGTCATTAAACATCCAATAAGGGTAAAAAATAAGGGTATGGTTTTAAAAAGCATGACATCTCTCCATCAGTTTAGATTTAGCTCCATTTGATTGACCATGCAGTTACGACCAAAAGTTACTTGACCATACAACTCCAATTAGTTTAGAAGACACAATACGGGCTCATGCATGTTGTATACAGTAGATCATTTTCAATGGCAAAATGAGCAAATATCACAAAACCTTACACTAGATCCCTGCATGTTCACTGTATGAAATCCAGCTCTAGTTGAACTTTCCATAAGATTGTTATTACAAACATTTATAAAACAGGCTGTACATAAAGATGGATAAATAGTCCTGACCATAGTTGATAAAAGATCTTATTGTTTTCATCCACATGCCTTTTGAAATTGTACCTTCAATATGACACACAAGGAACACTTGCCAGAAAACCTATAAAGTTGGCAAAATATCAGAAATGGTATGCAAAAAATGGTATGCAAAGAAATGGTATGCAAAAAAAAAATGGTATGCAAAAAAAAATGGTATGCAAAAAATGGTATGGTATGCACACAATGGTATCAGTGTGTGTCAACTATAGAAGATGAGATTTGCAATATAAGGTTTTTTTTTTAGGAGCAAAATTCTGGCCCCCAATGTAATGTAAAGAAAGGTAATATGGTCTAAAAACTGTCTTTCATGCCTTTACTACAAATATTACTGTAAATAAAGGGATGAAAACTGAAGTGTTGGCTGCCAATGTCTAAACATGGTGGGAGGTTTGTAAACATCACCCTGTGGGACTCATGATTGCCCTGTACAGGACTGGGTGAGTGCTCGGATGTTAACACTGTTTTATCATTTCCCCACATTTGTTTATACGCACTGGCAATGACATTTCTAAAAATGATTTAACTTTTAAATTCTTCATCATAAACCTTTTCTTCCAATCCCATAGTAGAAGAATGGTCCAATCCCATTGTAATTTGCAGGATTTCAAGAGTCACTGATGCTTTGCTAATTGCAAAGTGTGGACCTAATCATTACTAGTCATCTAGTATTCATACATTTTAAGTTTCTTTTATTTGATCCACCCTCTATGTAGTTATAGGGCCTTGAAGTGGAGAAGAAATATGACACAGTGGGACTTTTCTTTCAATATATTTTAGTTCTTAAAGGAAAATTCCAACATCTGTTTCAGTTGTCTGGAGAAACACGTTTAGACTTGTGTGTTATGCGTGTATTTGTTTATAAAATAATGTTTTCTTTTCTCTGAAGTAAGATGCGATTGAAGATGTGCTTTCTATGTTTTTTCATATATATATTTATAGTGGTTATATCTGTTGGAATGGCAAACTACTTTAACAGCATGTCTAATGAAAATATAAGAAAATGAATGAAGCTGATGATTCTACATTCATTCTTAGAACAACAACAACAAAAATACTTAAAGGCGCAGAGGAACGTCTATAACTCTTCACTCTCATACAGAGGGGCAGTGTGGCGAGGACTACTCTCGGACCCCAAGGAGGAAAACTGGTTGATGATGGGAAGCATCTTCAGTGGCTTGGTTGGAGGGCCTGTCCTGTTCAGCCGTGCTGAAGTAAAAAACAACTCATCAATATATCATCAACTAATACCTAGGAAGATGGATCGATGTATTTTAATTAAAAAGCTTAATGAGCTTAATGAATATAAAATGTTTTTTATAGAATTCAGTTTTTTATAACATTAAATGTATGGAATTATTTTAAAAATAAAAAATGAACGAAAGAGAATTGTTGGAGAATTAAATATAAATAAGTTTTGCAGGTAATCTTAGCTTAATTAATGTTCTTTGTTTGTAATTACAAGAGAGCATGTCCTCTCTTGTACATCACTGAACCCAATTCACAATGCATCCTCTCTTGCAGGTGGTGGGTCCAATGGACAAAGACCTGGCTTCAGGGTGGGGGGACTTTATCCTTAGTCTGGGTGAGGGTAACAGGAACCTTAATGTTTCCTGAAAACATCGTTCTTTCACTCACCTCTCACTTAGGACCTGTTTGTCCTGGGAGTCCCTACCAGTGGCAATTGCCCCTGACAACATAGTTCCTAGGATTACTGAAGTACGCAAACCCCCCTGGCGCGTTAAGGTAGTGATTTACGGAGGGTTTTTTATAGAGTTATTTTAAGTGGTTTATAGAGCAAATAAATGTGTAAATGTATTTACTCAAACAAAAACTACATCTTATTAGACCTTTAGTTCTATTAAGGAAGACAAATGTTTTAAATTATTTTAGATTTGTTGGCTGTGAATTTATGAACCAAATTGTCTCAGAGTACATTGATTTTAGAGTAAATATATAAAGTCATCCTGATTTAATATCCAGAGTTGGTAAACAATAGTGTCTTCTATGACAATAACAAAAGTTGAAAGGAAAATATTCATTAATTCATATATTTCTATACTTGAAATGTACCTGCAATCCTGGAATGGTTCATATGCTAGTCTTGCTTCTTTCTAGACGCCCATCAAAATTAAGTTAATTTCTGCACTGGTCACCAGAAAGTTCGATACCTAATTACATAATTTTGCTGTCTATTGTATTCTGTTAAAAATGCACTGATCTCATACATAAAGTCTACTGAAAAAGGCTAATTAAATTTAATTTGAGGGTGTTCGTAACAGAACCAGATAACAGATTCACTCCTGCTAATGAAGTGTGACAAATATATTGATTAATATCAGTTCATTTCAAGAAAACAAACAAGAAAACTTACTTGCCACGTCCAGCCTGGCATTGCAAGTGGACATTCCAGCCTCATTAATGGCAGACACAGTGTACCAGCCTGCGTCAGACTTCACCACTCGGTCAATGAGCAGAGAGTGATTTCCAGAACTGTCATGGGACAGACTGAAAGATAAAAAGGGCAACATTACTATGATTTTTACAATTCTACCAAATATGGTGTAACATTTCAAATGACTAGTTTTCAAATTGTCCAAAGCTTCCAAATTGTCTGGTTTTCTTTCTTGATGATTTTTCCTGCCTGTACTCAATTTTTTTTTGCAAACATGGCTCATTCAGTTATTTAGTTTATGGTCTATAGGAGTCATTCAGAATCAGAACCTTTAAACTCAGGTTTCATTCAGAATCTTTAAACTCAGCAATTCTGGCACCAACCATCTATGTTTACTACGTTTACTACGTTTACTACATTGCATTAAATCAATATGTCAATTACATAAATGCCTTAAACATTCTTAATTCGCCTCTAACTGTAAATGACATCGAGGCTATAATAACTGTTTACCATTTGTGCCTGATAGTGGGACACAAGCATTATATTGGTAAAAAACTTCCAGTCTTCAGTAATGTAATGTATAAGTCTATAAAACTAAAGCGGATGAGCTGTTTTTTTTTCTACCTGTTTGGTATTTATGGTGTTGGGTAGATTTGGTACATATTAGGTAGCCCCACCACTTGCTATGGGTCCAAACATTATAAGTCTGAGGAAGCCATTTAAAACAGTCAGCTAATGGCTCATCACATAATAGCAAAAATGTATGAATGACAGATACCAGTAAGTAAACTATAAAATACTGACATTTTTAAGACAAGTATAAAAAAGGACAGTAGAAATTGTATTTTTCTACATGATGTTGAACTAATTAGCTAATGCTAGCTTGGTGTGCCTTAATTCAAATGAAGTTTACGCACTCAACAAACTATGTAAGAATAGAAGTTAAACCAGTATCCATTTCTCTATCATGCATGATACACACTTTCCTTGTATGGTTATGAGTTGTTTTTCTCACCTTCAGAGTAATATCTATTGCCAACTGAGAAGATGCTTAAACATTAATAATTGTTCATATTTAATAGATTTGAACTGATTTCAATTGAATTCAAGATTCCAATTGAATTAATAAGTATTTTATTACTAAAAGAAGATATATAAAATATATAACAAAAAAGCAAATAACAAAAGAACCTCAGGCAGTAACCCACTTGTTGATTGTCATTCACTTTCTGAGAGTAGTTTTAATCAATTCTCTGAAGAGCTGACCATAAAACAGTTCAAACAGACCTTAAGAGGTGACCAGTATGCTTTGCAGATAATCAATAGATGCAAAGACATGTTTTAAATGGGTTTGTTCCTTTATACTGAGATGACGTTTCCAACCTCATATATAGAAGTAGCTTTATTTAATGGCTAAAAGATTTGATGCATGGACAGTTTCTCACTTTTTCACTTAGAACAAATGATTTATAACTCAATATAAATAACTATTCTAAATGAGATGGGCTTTCACAATACACCATTTGTTCCTTTACATTTAGAAATTACACACTGTTTCCAATAATTCAAAAGCAGACATCGCAGACATATTTTAAAAAGTCTGTGTTAATCACAGACTAATTAAAAGACATCACTTAGATGTATGATGGTGCTAAACATACCTCATTCTGATGGGGTCAATGCGCAACATTTCCTTGTCTTTTTTCCAGTAGATCTGTGGGGAAGGTGATGCAGCGACCTTGCATTCTAAATTTACTGTGTCACCCTCAAGGACCCGCAAGTTCTGCATTTTAACCACAAAGGTGGGAGGACGCTGCAGTTCCTGAGCTAATTATAGAGCAAAATAAATAGGTTTTTTGAAGATAAGCTGTGAAACACCTTCAAATTATTCGATGATTTAATGGGGACCCACCAAGTACATCCAAACGCAGTGAAAAACGACTCTCTCCAGCACGATTCCTTGCAATACATTCATATACACCTGCATGGTGAACCGTCACAATCTCAATGATGAAGGAATGGACACCCTTCTCACACACAAGCATCTTATGATAATCATCAGGTCGGATAGCTTTTCCATCCAAATACCAAGTAACGTCTGGGGTTGGTAAACCGCCAACCTAAGGAAACATATTTCACTTCAGAATATGCAAATTCAGTTGTACACAAAATGTGAACACTACCAGTCAAATGGAAAACATCCTTTACAGGCAACAAACTTAAATGTGACAAAGTTCTGCAGTTCTTCCGTGCAGAAGTTTTTATTATATTATATAGTTAACATATCAAAAAAAAAATTCCAGGTCACATTTAAATGTGTAACAAACAAAAAAAGTGTATTCTCTGGAAATGTGCTTATTTTGAAAATCAACAAAATTTGTCATTTGTCCAGGAGTGTCTTAACTTTTTACATATGACTATGTCAAATACAACTAAAGTTTTTACTTAGTTATATCTAAATTGGATGCCATTTTACTAAATTCAGCCGCAACTTCAAAGATTTATTTAATAAGGGGGTGATTTGCCTTAAAGTCAATCCTGCAGAAACGCCCTTCCTCCACCACAAGGTCCTGGGGCACCTGAATGAATCGAGGGGCATAACATTTTTCCTGGATGGCAGAACCTTCAGTTACCTCCCCTTCAGAATGAAGTGTGCTGCTGCTGCTGGGAAAACACATTTTGTTGGGGTATGGTCAAGGGTTTAGACATTTGATTTAAATGTCTTTGGTTAAATGATACATACCATTTTAGAGGATACTTCAAATATATCAAATGTTCACAATGTAAAGTTGTACAGAGTAATTGTACCTAAAAGAGTTCCAGTTTTCACATGCCAGGGTGCAAATGAACCAGAAAATGTGCATGTTTCACAACCAGGAAATGCAACTTAATACTAGATATTTCCAACTGCTCTTTCTTTATTTTTTTATCTGGTCTGGTCTTGAATCCCTTTCCCTTCTTCACTGGAAAGACAACAGATCTACTTTACACACACCTACAAGGCATATATTAGCCACATGCCTCCTCACACATACACTCGCAATGAGACACTTCATCTGAATGAAAGTCAATGGTAGGCTTTCAGTGCCAAAGAATTTCTGAAGTAATCACTTCTTGGATTCGAGCAAATATTTTAGCCCATGCTTTCACAAAGTAATTAATAAGGCATATGGGTTATTGCGCAGATTTGCAGTACATGCACAAACAAGAAGGCACCAAGCAAAAACAAAGGCATATGCAAAGTTTTACCATATTAATCCAGTGTGCTGACCTTCTTGTGAAAAAGTCTGTCACAGTGAATGTAGCGATTAGGCAGTCATTTCTACATCCAAACAACAATCCTTCAAAGCTTGGAATATGATGATACAGTGGTTTGGATATGTCTCTCAGTTCGTGAGTGACATATGCTTTAGATTCTGAATCTACCTTAACAAAATGCACTGAATCCACCTAGCAGAAACAATAGCTAGGAAAACACATTCAGGAGAGCTACAATTACCTCAAAACACCAACGTTCTTTAGGAAATCTATTTGTCGATTTTATCTTCTCTAAACATACATTAGATGCATAACTTGTAGTCAATAAGGTTTAACAAACTCCTATGGTAATCTGTGTTGCATAATATATTGGGTAATCAAAACTATTATTCCAAAATAATAAATTACTCCAAATAATTCAAACTGGGATTTTTACCTGTTTAAACTGAAATTCAGAAGAACTCTCGAGATCAAACACAGAAGCAGCATTAGCATGACCCAGCAACCTGCGAGCCATGCGTTCCTCATAAGACAGCTTCTGTTTAAAGACAGGAAAGGAGCAAGGGTTTGTTACATCAAATAACAGCACTTGAGGTAGAAAATATTGGTGAAGGTGGACTCCTGAGTAGTTTGCTAGGAGGCTGATGGAAGAGTTTAACTCCCAGTGATGCTGTTGCAAATTTGTTCAAAGAGTTGCGAAATCCTCATCAGTTTTTGGATAATTATCTGCTCAGACACTTGCACACAGGGATATAAGACATTTTTTTTAGTTTTGCTTGTTCTTGTTCTAAAAAGGGGCAGTAGGTTTTGTTGTTATTCAAGGGTTTGTCACCTCCCTGTCTGGCTGGTAACCAGCAACCAACACAGTGATGGAATTATTAATCTTTTTGAGACTTACCATACAGTGCTACACAATCCTAGTGATGGTATAACATAGCATTGAACTGAGTTGTTTTCACACAAGGAAAGAACAGACAGAAATACCCATCCATAAGAAACGAAGCAAGAGTGAGCTTCTTCTCAATCATTTTTGAACACCAATCTTGGAAACTGAAAAATGAATCATTTTGACTGATTTAACTCTAAATGAAGTAAACAAAATTGTGATTTCTTTAGCATAGTATTATATATTACATAGATAGATTATGATCATAAATCAATAGCTGTTTTGAATGATGATAAATTACAATTTGGTTCTCAAACCTACAAAATTTCAAGAAAAAATATGAAAAAATGTTGAAATATGGGCCCATTAAAAACATCAGCCACTCTGTATCTTTGATGGTTAAAGATTGAACAAAAATAATGTTACTTGTTTGACATGAATATTAAAATGGAGCTCTGGTTGATCACCCTGAGCAAAAACACTGTGATTGGCCAAAAACTCATTTACATATTGCAGCATTCTGCATTAACGATTTTCCAGAGACCAAAATTGCAATAACAATTAACAAACAATATATTGTGCAGTTACATGACACCATGTCTACAACATGACAGCAAATTATAGCTGACTTGATAGTTTGTGCCATCGCATAGTTCTAGAAGAAATTTTAAGGTGATTTGATAATCATTTTCTGTGAAAATTAATATTTTGTCTCAATTTTCATTGTCAGTACCAGTACCATTGATAAAATCACTAATGTAGAAAATGCCAACAAGCAATAGAAACTGAGCAGACAGAAAACAGGCATGACACATAGGATGCTTTCATGGCTATCTTGTTTTCCCAGACTGTCAGACTTTTTGCATGGTACAGTATACTACATATGAAAGGTGCCTCAGAACCTTGGTCTGGAACAAAGGACCAAAAATTGGTCTAACCAAAACAGATGGATTAAACCGAAACATGGTTTGATTTGTTTACAGTGTGAAAACACCTTTTTGGATGGTCCAGACTATTACAGGAAGTTGAAGCAGGCTATCAACAACCAACAAAAGAAAGAGGAAAAGAAGACAGTCACGGTAGCACATTGAGAGAGGAGAATATAAACTGCAGAAACGTAATTAATAATAGTATCACTGATGATATTATAGTGGCAATGAAATTAATGGGTTGCTTCATTTTCCTCTATTTAAATGGAAAGGACTGACAGCTGAATTGACACCACACCAATTAGTGTCAACTATAGGAAGATGCAGCCCACATAGATAATGATGATAAAAGAACATACTTATGCCATGCTAAGTTCTTTAGTGCACTTGCAAAATTGCAATGTGAAACCAGAACTAGCTGAATCAAATGCTAAGAGTGAATGCTGAAATGAAAGGGAAATCAAGAAAATGGAAACATGTTCTTTAGACCATTTTGCATGCAAGATAAAATCACAATGTAATTTTTATTTCTATCTTTATATGTTTATTTTGAGTTTTACGGTATTTTTGAGCACTCACAGCATATTTATATTCACCCTTTATATTTTCTTTTAATATTTTCAAATACCTGATTGTTCCTTTGACGAGCCTCTTTACTGCGTAGCTTCTTTTCTAAATCTTGAATAAGAGCATCCTTTGAGCCCTGAATCTCTTCATCTGTGGAACGCAGATGGGTTTGAGATGCAGTCTTCTTTAATATTGGTTTTGGCAACCTATGAAATAAAATGGACAAAGCCTTCAGTACATTGTTTTACACAGTTGTAAACAAATGTATGTTCAACTGACTACAAAAAGTTCACTTACGTTTTTGGAGTTTCCTTGAAATTAACTGGCTGAGAGACAAGTGAGGAATGCTGGGGAACAGTAGCTGTTATCATAGACTTTGAAGACATTTTGGGTGGAGTAGGTGAAACAATATTTGTTGACATCTGACTTGGGGCTGGTTGCTGGAAGGTCCTCGGCGTCTCAGACTGAGGCACAGACTTAGATATGTATTTGCCTTGTGAAGTTGGTTGTGAAGGCAGTACAGAGCAAAGAAAATCTGCAGATGATGTTTTGTCATCACACCGAGAACTTGCTACTTTAGGGATCAAAGTCACACTACTACGCATGGAAACAGGAGGTGGTGCAGACTGAGGAGGGCTGCTTGGAGATGTAGTGGTTGCAATTGGTGAGCTAAGATTTGAAGAGTAAGGCGAAGGGCTGCTGCCATTGGACTGGAGACTGTCATAGCTTGGGGCCTGGAAGCTGGGCTGGGACTGGATAAAGTGTCGGGGGCGCTCATAGTTGAAGGCACAGGGTGGATAGAGCATGGGTGAGAAGGTGGGGAGGTCAGCCAAACTTTTGGAGGTGCTGCTTGGTTCTGCTTGGTGATTCAGATTGCTTGAGGGGGTGAATGGTTTAGGAACAGTATTTTGCAACTTGTTTGGCAGAGACATGGGAGTGTGGGGGACCTTTGTAGCCTCTGTAGAGCTCTGAGAACCAGAGCTAGAGTCCCTTGAAGTATATTTGACAGTCTTCTCAGGTATACCACTCACAGGCTGCATCCTGTTGAACAACAATTTATTTTAAATTTATTCATGTGTTTAAATGCACGAAAGAAAAAATTGTGACAATATAACAATTTCACATATTTACTCTCAAGTGAACATAATGCAGTTTCATAAAATCGAGCATTAAAAAAAATATATATATAGCTATTTCAGTTCTATTACAAAACCCTAAACCAAATCCTCTGACCAGGATTAGTTGTTCTTTGGGTTCTGATGATGTGATGTTCTGTCTTCACCCTTGATAATAGTAGAGTCTGAATTATGTTATTCATCAAACTCTGATCATTTTAATCCTGGTCTAAATATTGTGGTTCATAGTGATTTTAATCACCACTACACGGAAGAACGATATCGAGAGGGGCCCCGGCGAGGAATCCCGTTAGAATGTTTACACCTTACACTTTGTTGTCTTGTCTTGTAAGATTGTATTGTTGTGTTTGTGTTTCTTGCACACTTTTGGGCCCTGTGTGTCTTCTGCTGTTCTGTTCATCTCTTGTGTTGCACCACGGTCCTGGATGCACGTTATCTAATTTCACTGTGTACTGTGTGTGTATGGTCGAAATGACAATTACTTGACTTAGTTTGGCCTGTAAATGGAGCACTTTGAAACTATATGGCTTTTAAGCCCAACTTTGAGTGTGTTGTCATGGTCGGCTTGTGGGGTGCACAGCCCCATAAAACAGTATCATTAATATTAGCAATATAAGTTTAGTCATAGCCAGCATTCTCTGGAAGGCAGAGAGAACAGAGGCAATATGGAACCATATGGAACACTGCAGAATCTGAACAGTCAATCTAGCTCAGCAGTTTACAGTTCATCTGTGTGCTGTAGAGTGACAGAATCCTCAATCACAGGCTTGTTGGGCGCACCTAGGTCTGAACATATGCAAATATTCTTTCTTTTGTTCAACCACAATCACATAGACCCATGGGGAATCAGCTATTCTCATTTGAGAAAATGCTAAATTTCAGCACTCACAATAGTTTGAACAGGTGCAGTGGTTTATAATATTTTAACTTCATGCTCGAAAGCTTTTGCACAGCCAAGACAAGCAAATGGACAAGCAAAGAAGTGATCATCACAGGAGGCTGTCATAGTAGTAGACTGGAGAACTTTGAAAACTCAGGCCACTGATCAGATTCACATCAAGCTGAGCAGTAGAAAATCCCACAATGCAGAAAGATGTCTTTGGACATGTAGCCTGTCCAAAAACTATTAGCAGGTATGCAGTGAATAACTGGAATGAGAGTACTGGGGTGCTTTTCAAACAGGCCTTTTGACAGAATGAACACAGAGGAAGCTGAATCTTCAATTAGTTGAATTTACTCTGAAGCAATTGAAGTCTTAATGTTAACTGTCGATTCAATCTAGTCAGATGCTGTATAATGAATCTGAGCCTCAGGCAAGTGGATTTTGTGGATAGAACATGGTTTGAATGATACACTTTTGCAAAATGCCCAGTCTTGCAGTTCTTACACTTAACTGAGGCTGCAGGACAGGACGGGTCATTCGTAAAAAGCTAGTCAGATCTGCAGTAACAGCATGTTTGGCTGGATGCATGATGAGAAGGAGCAGAAGATGAGATCACCAGTAATGAGCCTAGCTTGGTTACTAGTGTCTTCTAAGTCTGTGTAAAATCAGGTATGAAATGCAGTCTCTCTCATTCATGAAGGTTATTTACATGTTTTATGAACTTATCATGCAGCATTTCACCTTAATTGGACACAAAGTTACATATAGCTGCCATGTCTTGGAGCATCAGAGCTTGTGCCCTTTTTCTGAATGCATGATGCTCAGCCACTACATTCCAACAGGGAATAAAGTACTCTTTTAAAGAACTAATATTGTCTCCAATGCTCCTTAAACAGGCAATGTGTGAAAAAGCCTCTGGCCCTCTGGTTCCCAGGCAGTGTAGAAGTGCATATTTACAAGCATGTGAATTTATCATGTGAGTTTGCTGATTTTCATCGGCATGTTGAACAGCAGAGAACGTTCATAAGGGCAGTGCAAAAACACTGTAGAAAAGGTAATGGTTAGATAATTTGTTGTGGTGGGTAAAAAAAACGACTTGCCATTTAGTTATGTTGTAATGTAGCATAAAATGGAACTACAGAGCTCAGCAGAAGCAGACTCTGGCCATGTCCACATGGGTATTTCAAAAAATGTCTTCAGTTTTTGCTTAAAAAAATTACGTCCACGAACTGATTTCAAAAATATCTCTGCCCACACGCTGCCACTGACTCTGACTAGATGGGAAGTAACTCTGCGCATGAATATAAACATGCCAAAACTTCTAACAAGGTTGAGAGCAGTATACTTTGTATACATCGGGCATTGCAGATGAAGACCTAATATAAACACGGCGCATACTGTGAAGTCATATGAGCTGCGAATAGAGTAGGACATGTTTTTCAAAATCTTAGTTTTTCTTGTCGACACGTAATTAACACGGAAATGCAGAAACTGAGTAATCAAAAATCACCACTTTGGCCAGAGTTTCCAAAACTAACCCAAAACGGCATTTACATGTGGACAAAAGGCCAAAACGCAAAGAAAAACTGCCCTTATTTTTACCCCCCATTTCACAGATTCAACTCTGAACAAAATTATGTGTAATATTTTATTTGTAGTGCTACATTGAGATACCATTTGACAAGACTTATTTGACTCTGTCTTATCTTATCTTAACAGAAGGAGAAATGAAACCTCAGTACGCCAGGCATATGCTAACCTAAACAAATGAAACCTTTAGAAGATGCATCACTTGGTTTGTAGCTATATAACAAAAAGGCTTTTCATCGACTGAGCTGTAAGTGACCTTTGGAGCTGCATTAAGATTCAGCTATTTTCAAATTGTGTGTGTATTACAAAACTAAAAATCACAATTTCACATTATGTTATTTGTGCAATGTTATTTGTGCATATATGTACATAGTATACATGGTATATATCCCAAAGCACATAAGGTACTGATAGCAACAGAGGCTCTTTTTAAAAGTCATGCAGCTAAAAACAGTAGCAGTGGCTGACACACACTAACAGGTGCAATTCATTTAAAGCTACACTGTCAGTAACAAAATGTCTCTGAGGGATTATGGGTAAAGCTTAAACTCATAACTTGTCTCTGAGTATTGTCTAACATGAAAAATATGTAGCACAATGCCCTTCCACTGAGTGACTAATAGAATCTCACTCCTTGTTTGTCTCTCTGTTAAAAGACAAATGCTCACTGGCTTACCAACATAACGTTTTCTTTTGGTTTAAATTCATTATATCATTACTTTTATTGAATTGTTGTTGCAGTAATCTGATTGTAAGTTATCTAACAAAAGTTTGTTTTGATTTGCTCTGCTTGACCTGTAAACCTGTCATTTATGCATTCCTATTTGTTTCAGAGGCTTGTCTTTGTTATGTAAAAATGAATGCTCAGTAAGGTTCAGATGATTATGAAAGTTGGATGATTTATGAGGAGATTCAAATTCTGATATTTTACAGAGGCATTTTTCGATGCAAACATACATGCCACCACAAAACCTTCTTTGGTTTAAAAATGGGATTTATAGGCGCAATGTTTTTTAGCAGCCATGAAAAGACAAAAGGCTGGTTGGTGCCACTTCACCTTTTGCTTCCATAGATTTATGGGATTTATCCCTCTCAAAGTGCAACATTCAGGAAGCAGATTATCAAAATAATACTCAAGTGATGCCTATGTTTGCATATTTTGTACAAAGCCTGTCTTCATGCTAATATGGCTGCCATTATTTTTGTCTTTATCTTCCCTCATTTTGGTCTACTCAAAATTTCAAATTATATTGATGACTTTTTTTCCACATTGATAATTATGCTTGTCCATAACCAGTACTAAGGCCAAACCCCTTTAAAAAAAAATAAAAACTGCTTGTTTACTTCATCAACCTTTTTTTGCTGGTCTTCTGTGGAATGGAAATATTTTTTGATAATATAAACTAGTATTGAAATGATAATGATAATTAAAGACAAATATTTTCAAATTTTAGTTTTTAATGAAATTACAAATATTTAAAAACTGGACTTTGGACCTCTCTCACTGTGTATGTCCCTAGGAAAAATAAGAAATTAATAAAAATAAATGAAAAGAAATGTACACTATACAACAATATGTTAAATTAGCTTTGGGGTAGCCTTGCTATGAAGTTTTATAACCGTACCATGAAGATGTTTTTCAAAAAGGGAAGTTTACTACACTTTGTTAAATGCGCTTTATGTTTAAAAGTATAAAGACGCCCCTTCTAATTAGTAGTTTAAACTGCAACCATTGATGAAATGGCCATTAGGTTACACACACAGCTTGTATAATCTCAATTCAAAAGCATTTCAAATAGAACTGGATGCTAGAGCAGCTGCACATGAATATAAAGCTCCCCACCATTTGGCTGTGGGGGAATAGAGCTGTGTCTTCCCAGAAGAGTAGAGGCTGTTCCCACAGCAAATGGGGACAAAGTCTCTATTAAAACCCCTGATTTTAGAAGAAATATTGGATGAGCAGGGGTCTACAATTATTTGGCCTTGAAGTATAAGTCACTGAGTAAAGATGTCCTTGTGTCCTCCCTAGGGCACCTAATGACTACTGTTACACAGTACATATTCACACATTTATTAGAAAATACTACTTACGCATGTTTTAGGAAACATTTGTAAACAGTAAAGTTATTACATTTAGAATATCAGGAACATGCATGTTTACCAACAAGGTACAACCTTGAAATGCTCCCACAATGTCCTACAACAGTATGGTTAAAATGTTGTAGTCCGGTTAGTGAAAACTACAAGACAAACATCCTTTAAACCTAACTTACCTGAAATGGCTGCAGCAACACACTGAGGTTGTCTCTATATGAAAATGTACACTGAAGGCTTCCGTTCAGTCAAATAATTGGCAATGATGTTTTTGGAGGCTGGAGAGCATGTCTGTGTGTTTGTCTCTTTCACACGACAGCTTTAGGTGCTGCCACCACACAAGAGTGCTGAAGAGTTAATTTTGGTGCTGTAATTTGAACCGCCTTACTCTTTATTCAAGTCTAAGCTCCCAGACAGGCAATGTCTGATTGTACCTCTGGAGATACCTTTAGCAAATAATGAGATTAATGTTGAAACTCAGAACACTCAGTGATTGAATTATTGATGTGTGTATATATTAGGGCTGGGAAGTTAACACGTTAATTCGATTAATTAATCACATAAAAATTAATATTTTTTACGCAATTAACGCGTATAGACATGTGACATCACACTTTGTAGAACTTGAGCTGGGATACTCGGATCCATTCTCGGATTCGGCTCCCTCTGAGTCACTCAGTAATCACTCAGTAACTCAGTAACAGAGAGTGATCCGGATCTGTGAGTCACTATACGCCGGTAGATTCACTCATTAGCCTAGAGCAGTGGCTCTCAACCGGGGAGTAGGCTACCGGAACACTCGCGGGGCAAACACTCTCGCGGGTGGACACGAGTAGGTTACCGGATGGTTAACAGCTAAAATGCTAATTAAATGCAAATGCCACCGATTTTTTTTTTAAACACAAACTAATCAACCTCCCGTGCGCTCGGGACAGCGAGAACACGCTGCGGTTGCCGCGGGGCTTACCGCAAAAGTAGGCATGGTTTTCTAAACTCTCCTGTCCCGGATAACAGAGTTAGCACTAGTGCTAGC
>JBBPDH010189105.1:0-14763 GCA_037974565.1 Clupeocharax schoutedeni | reverse complement strand
CTCCTGCCTCTGTATCTCTCTACCTCACTGTATCACTCCTGCCTCTGTATCTCTCTACCTCACTGTATCACTCCTGCTCCTGTATCTCTCTACCTCACTATATCACTCCTGCCTCTGTATCTCTCTACCTCACTGTATCACTCCTGCCTCTGTAGCTCTCTACCTCACTGTATCACTCCTGACTCTGTATCTCTCTACCTCACTGTATCACTCCTGCCTCTGTATCTCTCTACCTCACTGTATCTCTCCTGCCTCTCTATCTCTATACCTCACTGTATTACTCCTGGCATCTGTCATATAAGTCAATTTACATACACCAACAAACCCACTGCACTTCACAGCACATTATGTTAAATTTGCACACTATTCAGGTTTCGTTTATTGTTGTAATCTTTTTTTAATAATTTTTTTCTGTATATTTTTATTCCCTTAGTTTTAATTCTAATTTGTCTTCAGTTTTATTTACTTTTGAACTTTACTGCACTCATGGCCGATTCAGGGACACTTGTTGTACTACCGTGTATAACTGTGCACGGGTCAAATAAAAAATCTTGAATCTTGAATGCTCTTTCATTCATTCGTTGACTGGTGCCATTGTCACAAAACAATCACAGTTATTCACTTCACCTGAGCTGTTAATGCTGTGGCTGATCAGTATAGTTTCACAAGCCTACAGCTAGGGTAAATATTTATGAAGGCTCTCAATACAATTAAACTCTTTTTTATTAATCCGGTTAATTTATGTAAAACCTAATGTACTGTTTTATTAAATGTCTCAATGTATAGCTAGATTTTAAATGCATTATTTGATTATTTTATTGATATCCTCATATTCATTTTTTTTCTAGGGAGACAGAGTCTTCTTTATAGTGACGAATTACCTTGAGACTCCGAAGCAAAAACTGAAGTATTGTTCTGAGGTAAAAGCACCAAAAATGTCATGACAGCAGTTTGCATGAAAACTTATTTAACTGTGTGTTGACAGCACAAAAAGGGGAGGTCTGCCAAAGGAATTTAGAATGGTTTGATGTGAAATGGTTCATTGTAGAGAAAATTAAAGAATATTTAGAGTGATGAGTATCAAAATTCAAAACCTTGATAGACATTCAATGCTGATGGGCAAACCACTGTGAAGTGTTTGTCAGAGAAACGAGTGAAGTTATTTTGGGTTAGTTTTTAATGGGTGTATTTTTTTTTTTTTCTTAATTTTTTTGTTCATATGATTGATTTCAGAGTCCAAAGGTACCAGATGGTATTTGTTCCCATCATTCTGACTGTATAGAGGGAGAAACTGTCACCGCAGGTAACGGTAAGCAGAAAGATTGCTCAGAAGATTGGAAAACACACCCACACACATTGCTGTTTATCATGTGATTTAAAGTAAATGCAGGGTTTTGAACTGATTTTGAACTTATGAGACCAAAAATGAAACAAAAAGCCTCGGCTCGATGCTTAAACATGCACTCTTATAAATCAAGGTGGCCTAAGGGTTCTCTGGAGGTATGCTTTAGCACCTATTTTTGCCTTTTCCCTTGTGACTTTTTGATAGATTAGATGTATAGGTTTTACTTTGTGTCACAAATGAACTAAGGTTTGGGAGGAGGGCCATGCCTACATCTCCTCCTCCTTCGAAATTAAACTGTAAATGTAAATTTCATATATTTAAATTAGGGCTGTCAGTAGATTAAAATATTTAATCGCGATTAATCTCATGTTTGCCATAGTTAACTCGCGATTAATCGCACCTTTAAGTCTGTACTAAATATACTGTTTTTAATACTCTTATTAGCATAGGAGTAGACAAATATGTTTGCTTTGTGCAGATTTATAGTTATTAATGACAAAAGTAGAATAACACTGTAAAAAAAAGACTGTAAACAAATAAGGGGATTTTAACCGCAGTCTTCTCTTTAACACAGACACAGCTGAAGTTCAAATATTTCTATAAAAACATTAATGTAATCAAATCTAATAAAAAAACAAATCTATTTGCCACTGCAGGGCATTCACATTTTATCTAGCTTGTTATTGAAAAATAAGTTTCCAGAGCATGTGGGCGGAACCAGTGTTATTAAAGTCACATTTTGTGTAATGGACAGGTGTCTTATATGAACTAAAGTAATGGGACGCTGTACGTGTCGGCTGGTTTTTGCGGGGGTCAGATGTCCAATTACTTTTGTCCATATTAAATACCTCAGCGCTGGTGTTCAGGGGGCGGACTGGCAATCTGCGCGTTCTGCAAAAAGGCCCAAGATGCGCATACCCAACCTGGTAAAGAAAGTCCCAGTTTGCCCCTGCATGCATTACTGCGGTGAACGCACCGACTTTCAAAATAAAAGGATTTTAAAAACCTGTGTTAACGTGCGATAAAATTATTGTCAGCGTTAAATAATGCATGGCCCGCTATTAACGCGTTAACTTTCTCAGCCCTAATTTAAATGATTGTGTTCTGTCTCCTCCCTGTTCCTCAGTCCTGAGTTGATCGTTGTCTTAGTCTGCTCCATATAACTCTGCATTGTGGAAAGAGAAATTGTGCATTTTTTCCAGACAAAATAGCACACTGTATCCATTAATACAGAACGCTATATTGTACAGGACAGGTCATTCTTGACTCCACAGGCTTCTTATTGGGAAGTCGGACTGGATTTTGTGTGTTTTTTGTGAGTCAGGGCAGCAATTCTTGATGTCAGAAAGGTTAGTGCAGCCAGAGACTTTGTAAAGGAGTCTATTAGCCTGTTAGCCCATGTTATCCGCTAGCCAAAATCATCCAATTCTAATTATTCTTGTTCATGTTCTAGTTGCTAAGACATTCAATACTGTCGTCATAAATAATACGTTTTTCCAGTAGTCATAGTGTTTAAGGAATGGAACACTCAAAGATCTAAAGCTCATAAACCTGACTGGTTCAGCAAATTTGGCCTCCGATTTTGGTAAGCGTACTCATGTTTGTATTGTGTTATGGCAATAAAACTACATTTGACCATACAAATCAGATTTGGTCTAAAACTCAATTAAGACTTAAATCAGATTAAAGAATAGGAAGCCCGTCAGCTGGAAACACACTTATACTATCTTCTAATCTACAGCATTGCTCCAAACAATCTTTTGGGCACACTAGTTTTTAAGAGTGCTGATGATTCTTGGTTGCCAGAATGTTGCCAGAATATTGTCTAGCAGAACGAGCCTATTTACTCTCAAAATGAAAAAGCCAAGTGTAAACACACTGGAGGGCTATTTGATTGCTGCAGCGCATCAGAAGAAGGTTCAAGGTCCAATAAAGGTGCAACTTATCTGAGTATTAAAGTGTCTGTTTCTTAATCTTAATGTATGTGTTTAAGCTACTGTATTAAACCTCAAATGTATTAAATCCTCCAACTGTTGAGTAGTTCTAAATGAATGGAAAGGAGTAAAAGGTGCATAGTTAATCAAATCAAATCAATTTTGCAGTTACATACATAAAATAATTCTGATGTGAAGCTATTTTGTATGACATGCTTTTTATGTGCGTATTTCAGTAAAAGCAAAACTAAAAACTCCTCTCTTGTGTTCTGGCTCAGGTGTGAAGACAGGCCGCTGTATGAATGACACAGGCACATGTGAAATTTATGGCTGGTGTCCTATTGAGAACAGTCAAACACCCTCGTAAGAAAAACACGGTGTAAAACAGTCACCTATCCTACCTTTATTCATTATTGATACAAGGAGCTCAGCTTGCATTCCCTCAGTGTCAGGCCTCAAACAATCTGACACGATAAAGTTCTGATGCTTGTGTTTTTCCACTTAGAGAACCATTGTTGGCGAAAGCAGAAAACTTCACTGTATACATCAAGAACTTCATTAGGTTTCCGAAGTTTGACTTCACCAAGTAAGTACTACTGAAATGTGTGTGTTTGGGGGGTGGTGTCCGTTAGGTGTGGGGGTAGGTGTGAAGGTGTGTGGGCAGGGAGAGGTGTGTTGGGCTCTTTGATCACACAATGCTTGTGCAGCTATGTTTCGCATATCTGACCAACAGACAAAGCAGTGTGATCAGAAATCTGAATGGTAAATTAGGTACATGTTATTCAAGAAGACCACAAACGTTCATGGAATGACTTCACTGAAACGTTTAGAGGAAGTAGAAACCTGCTTTGAGAACTAGAGATGGAGACACACACACACACACACACAGGCATGCACACACACACAAATGCACGCGTACACACACAGAGACACTTCCTGAATCCGGTACATCATGATTGCGTATCATTTCTTTAAACATGCATTTTAATTTCCTTTCCTTAGATCTCTTCCTCACATCTTAGCTCCTCCTTCTTAAGACAAGAAGAACCCGGTCCTATGGCAAACAGTTTTAGCCATCACAAATTCTCACATGCTTATATTTAAAATGTCTTATTATAATGATACATGATAGAATTACATTTTGGCTTGTGAGATTTATATTTACATTTGTATTTTCACCATTTGGCAGATGCTCTTATCCAGATAATTATACACAGGGAGTTTGCAGTCCACAAGAAACCTCACAATACTAAGACTTAAAAATAAGAGCTGTTAGATATAAGATATGGTCAAAGATTAAGTTGGTACTCCACCAGGGCCCTATCAGATCCCACACACAGAAGACACTTTTGTAAGTAATTTGTGAAGTTAGTTAGTTTTAGGACGTGAACATGTTGTTATCCAAAGTTCTCAGTGAAGAGGTGAGTCTTCAGTCTCTTACTGAAGACAGCAAGGGTCTCAGCAGTTCTGATGGTCAGGAGAAGTTTGTTTCAACACTTTGGTGGCAAAGCTGAGAAAATGATTAATACATGAACCTTTGAGAAGAGGTGGGTCTGGCTGTGCTTGGTGGAGAAGTCTGGCTGTGCTTGAGACTCTAAGAGAGTGAGATGTGATCAGTTCTGATAGGTGAGATGAAAGTAGATCATTTTTGGCTTTGTATGTGAGCATTTCCAATGTATCTAATGTGAGCAGCTACAAGGAGAAGATCTGAGGATATGGTTAGAAGTGTGGGTGAAGGGACTGGATCAAGTGGTGATGTGGTGGTATCAGTTTGGGGGGGGGTTAACATTTTTCTTTTGTTGTTAAAAAAAAGGTAGTACTAATTATGGAGAGGCAATTTACACTCTGTGAACAACAAATGGTGGTGGTCTGAGAGATGATGAAGAGGGGTAGGCAAAATGTGCAGGAGTGGCTCTGGTGAAGACAAGGTCAAGAACATTACCCAGATTATATGTCGGAGACTTGTTGAGGTACAGAGCAAAATGTGACCGTAGCTTGAGAACACTTTAAACATATTCGTAAGATCAGTTCATTTTAATGAGAGAATATGTTCACAAGTATGGGTCAACTGGTAGCCTGGTGCTCAGGGATCTGCCCCTGCTATCAGAAGGTTGTGAGTTCAAATCCCAGGAAGTACCCTTGAGCAAGGTTCTGTCCCTACATACTGCTCACCAGGCACTGCATTCCTGGCTGCCCACTGCTTCACTTGGTGAATGGGTTAAATGCAGAGAACAATTTTATGCCACTCACACCACATGCTGTGTTGTGCTGTGATGTGTTCATGTATGACAAATTTACATTCAATAACATTTTAAAACATTTCCACACATTTTACAGGTTAAAATTCTAATGACCATGTACTCAAATGTATTTGTTGCTTGATCACATTGAATTATTCTGTGTTATTCCCTAATTAATAATACTCTTTATTAAAGACAGATTCTTGGCTGAGAGGCATGTAGTTGAGCACTCAGCTGTGAAATATCTATAGGAAAGCAGATGAGGAAAATGAAAACTTTCCCATGTAGCTACAATATGGCTAAACCTGATGTTTGAGTTGGAACTTTGAATGCCTTTTAAAACACAATTGATGATCATGAATACTGGGCAATAGCTAAAACATAGCATCGATTTACATAGAATTGTAATTCAAAGTGGGACACTCTCAGGCATTCAAACATAAACATGCAAATGCACTGTCTAGAGTGGCTTCCCATCGTTCAACCCTGGAGCAGTGGAATCATATTCTTTTTAGCACTGAGGCTTTGGGATTAGCTAGAGCGCAATTTGCGGTCATGACTGAATCTGTCCAACATCATTGATCATTGTCGGAATGCTATTGCTAAATGGAAGCAAATCCCAGCAACAATTGCAACATCTGGTAAAAAGCCCTCCCCAAAGGACTACTGCTGAATGGTGGTGGTGGGGGTTTTATCTCAACAAGCTGGTGTCTGAATGTTCGACAAGCTGATGTCTGAATGCTTTTCAACATACAGTATATGATATTTTTATGTATATTAACAGCATCTGAGCTAAAGTAAATATGTACTATATGTATAGCACGGGGGCTTAGAATACTGAACTTGGAACTATTGGAATACAGAGCTATGTTTGTATTGAGATGACTCTGCAAGCAACACGCTCTGCATGTCTCGCCTGTGCCGCTTACTATTTATACTCACAGCGGTCAGTTATGGGATCACTAAAGCTCCTCATCTGTTGTGTGGGACACTATGACAGCAGCTCCTCCCCCATGCATTTCTGGACAGGTGTCACTGTTGAAAGGCCTACAAGAGTCAGCAAACTCGCTTAAGGCTTAACCCTCACTTGTCATGGCCTGTTGTCCTGTCAGTTGTGAATCCCTCTTGCCATTTATAACAATAGCGTTTCTGCTCTGCCTCTTCTTCAGTGGTAGCCCACCTGATACCTCAAGCCATTTCTTATATTCCAGTTTAAATTACATTGTTTGGGGACTGTGATATGATGTAGCATCACAGGACTTTGATCATTTTATTATGTATATATTTCTGTGTATTTATTCAGATTTTGTATATTTAGCCTATTTTTAGGGGCCGTATATAGCTAGGGGCCCACATTACACAGTGCCTCCAGCTTGAGAGAGTGAGGTCAGGGAAGTGCTTCCTCAGTGTCACTGCACAGCTCAACACGCTTGGAGGAGAACATTCATTTCCAGTTCTGATACATCAGTTGACAGACATTCTTGCTGGCTAGCATGAGGCTGTGGAAGGGAAAGGTCATTCTGTCCAACCAGAGAAAGCAAGGCCTCTTTGATTCCTAATTATAGATGGCTGTGGCATCAGTTGGCATCACATTTGCAGAGAATAATATAGTTATACTTGGTTTAATCCCACTAATAAAATAATTGGATAGGAAAATCTGTAAAACATTTTTGATTTTATTTTATATCTGTAAAAAGGAACCAGCTATATCAGATGAAACACAAAGATCTCTGTTTTGGAGTTAAAAGCAACAGATACTTACATATTGCATGCTGCAACACTTTGCAACCACAACAGAGTAATTTAATGGCTCAAGGATCAATAATATCATCTCAAAGTTCTTCGAGTGATTATCAAGGGATTAGTGACAGCTGACCAGTGAGTAGAGAGCTCTGCAAGTGTTCCTCTGCAACAGCTGAGATAACAGTTAGCCTCTCATGCAGCTGCTGATTTTAACTAATGACCTCACTTTGTTGTAGCATTGTGTTGTAGTAAAGGGAGGGGTAGGATAGGCAACACATGTTTAAAATGATCTGATCACGATTCCCTATGTTGGAAGATCAATAGAACTATATATCCTAAGTGCCCATACGTTTATGGATACCTACTCGTTCTACCTATTCTTCTGAAATCAAGGGTGTTGTTAAGGGAGGTTGCTCCTTATTTGCTGTAGTAAGACTCTTTCTCTTCTGGGAAGGATTTGCATTAGATATTGGAACATTGCTGTGAGGACTGGACTGCACTCAGCCACAAGAGCGTTAGTAAGGTCAGGTACTGATTTTGGAAAATCAGTTATGAATCACAAAAAACACAACAGCTCATCTCAAAATACTGAATGGGGTTCCACCACTCCACAGACACCTTCTAGCCCGTACTTGGTGAGCTAAGAGCCTTGCTTGGCTGCTCCGGAGATCCCCAGTCTGAATGCCTGTGTCAGCAATGGGTGCACCTTAAAGCAGCACTTTGCTCAGAGAGAGAGAGAGAGCATCATATTTTTAGACTATGCAGATAAAAAATTGCTCTTCAAGAGTACCTCATACAACCACATGAATATAATACTTACCCACTAAATAAAAATATCAGTGCATGTCTCCTTAGACATGTTTAGAGCATAGCTAGCCACTTTATAATCAAATGTTATTGTTATACAGCCAATTGTTCACTAATTTCAAGGGACAGCTAACAGTTCTGCTTAAGGGATTGTAGGTACAGCAATGGTCTAAAACGGGCATCATTCAAATGATCCGACACTTACTGAACGTTTTTAGAAGAATTATGTGACAAAATTGACGTTCAGTAAAAGCGAGAAACAGCATGAAATAACCCAAAAAAATCTCATTGGTCTTAATATTAAGATGTGGTGTAAATGTATATTGAATGTAATGTTGTTCATGTAGTGAAACTGAATGTTACTGATTGCCAACAGTATCCATTGCTATTTTTCCCCAAAGTATTTCTGCAGCTTTGTCTATCATTTCAGATATAGCTACATAATAGCAGACTTCCAGTATATTGCACTTTACTGTATAATGTACAGAGAGTAGTTTGGACCATGGCCTAACACACTTTCTCTCGTAGAAATGTGACACTGTTTGTTTTCCTCTAGATCAAATGTCCTATCCACTGTCAGCAAGTCATATCTAAAGAACTGTAGCTACGACGAGGAGCTCACACCCTACTGTCCCATCTTCCGCATCGGAGACGTGGTGTCCCGGACTGGTCATAACTTCCATGAAATGGCTGTCAAGGCAAGTTCTTAGGGTGATGTAGTACAGTTTCAATTTCTTTGTCTTTAGATGTCATTGAGTCCGAGAGCAAACGGAGATGAAGCATCACGACAGTAAATTTCTCACGAAGTTAGAGGACGGGAGAGGCTTCGAAGGAGGATGCGCGGTTCGATTAGCATGGAATTGATTTCATTAGAAGTTCCTCTTGCTCATTTGTTATTCGGCCTGCGTTATGTCCACAGAGGAGCTCTTAAGCAGTATGCAGGCCATTATCGTCAATTTACATTGTGTTCTTCCTAATGCTTCTCGCATTAATGCCTTGCTTTTTATCAAGATGTGGAGAAGAAAAGACAATGAAACGCATCAACAAAAACGACATGCAGAGAACCAGTGATCAGGCAATGACCTGCTGTGTTCTTTCTTCTCTTTCTATTTGATAAAAATGCAGGGTGGATCTATTGGAGTGGAGATCAACTGGAACTGTGATTTAGATAAAGACTACTCAAAGTGCAACCCTGAGTACAGCTTCATTCGCCTGGATGCTTCGAAAGGCACTGACACTGCCACCTCAGGATATAACTTCAGGTGGTCTTACTTTCCAGCATCAGCTCTTTGAAAGAATCCAACAACATACATCAGACATTTTAGCACACTCTGCTTTTTAAGGTTTTCCATCTACATAGCAAAGAGGTCTTTGAACGGTGACATAGAAGAACCACTTATGATTTTTTAAAGAACCGTGTTGAAAAAGAATGTGACACGGACAATGTTTTTCGTTGTGTGCTGCTGTAGAAGAGACACTTTTTTATTCCCTAAAGAACATCTCAGTAGACTTATTGTAATAACTGAAATGTGTGAGTGCAAAGAACCTTCTAAATGCATGAAGAACCTCCACATAAGGTTCTAGGAAGAATCCTTCAACTGGTATAGACTCACACTCATCATTGTTTTCTAGAGAACTAAACTTTTTTTAATAGTATTGTCTAACAAAACAGCTACTTCAGATGTGTGGTGGCATATATTTTACATATTTTAATATTCAAATATTCAAACAAGTGCATTTCTTGGTATAAATAACAAGAGTAATGATTTTCAAAATAAAAGCACATATTAAAAGTTTAAGTGGAGCATTCCTATAAATAATAAACTTGGTAAACCTTATATATGTTTTTATATTAAAGGCCTTTGATGATTCACTGTTGTGTGTTTTGCTTTATGGCATGTTATAGTGCTCCTAAATGCCATTTTGTCTTTTACAGATTTGCTCGATATCACAGGGATGCAGATGGACAGTCCTATCGATCTCTATATAAAGTCTATGGCATTCGATTTGATATTATGGTCAGTGGGCAGGTAAATCAAGCTGCTGCTCTTCTTATCTGCAATACTATTGATATATTCTTTGTAGCCCTTTCTTATCTCATTTATTTGTTTTTCCAGGCAGGGAAGTTTAATATCATCCCCACAGTGGTGAACATTGGCTCTGGACTTGCCTTAATGGGGGCTGTAAGTGATCTTTTAGTTATGTATAGACAAACTGTCCTTGTTTGTTCATATTGGCTTCTTCTTTCTTTTCTCTTGTGAAGGTTTTCAGCCTTATACTGGCTGGAAGCCATTTTTAGGGTGTTTTTGACAGGACGGCAGGCATGTTTGAACTAAATAGGCAGTTTACTGATGAATATTCATCTTAACAAAAGAAACAGTTTTACTAAGATGGATTTGAACTGGTCTACTTAATTTTCCACAAAAATTATTTACATTTTATATATTAACAATAAATATTAAATATTGACAAGTTGTAATTTAAGTTCTGATATATTTTTTACTAGTAAAACTGAACTGTTACATTTGGAAGAATAGAATGTATTGCTTTACATTTAAGAACTAACAATTTTGCATTAATGTTATCTTACACACCTGTCAGCTAGAACATGGCAACTACTGACAGTTGAAATGAATAACATTGTCTTGTTACATCTGTCATTGTGAGATGTATTATGTAGTAAAAAAAACGAGATTATGTAGTAAGTGAACAATTTGCTCTTGGAGGTAATGTATTTGAAAAATGAAACGTGGATAAGTGCAATGATGTGAGTCACTTTGAAAAGAAGACTGGCTGGAAGACTAGGTCTTTAAATGGTGAACTGGTGACAGTGTCATGGGCACCCAGTGGTCATTGATGTGTGCTCAGAACAAAGGTTAGCTCATCTCACAAATTGCAGATAAAGTCAATGCTGGCTATAATAGAAAAGCAGGCTGGTTAGGTGGTCAAGGCATTGGACTTAAAATCCAGTAGAGAGATATATATGTAGGCAGCTGGTGGCCTAGTGGTTAGGGAGTTGCCCCTATGATCAGAAGGTTGTGGGTTCGAATACCCTTGAGAAAGGTACCGTCCTCACACACTGCTCCCCAGACGTTGTGTTCCTGGCTGTCTCCTAGTGGAGTGGTTTAAGGAACATGTTCAAAGTGTTTGCCTCCACATTCCCCAGAACTGAGTCCAGTTGAGTATCAGTGGGATGTGGTGGACAAACTTGTGCAATCTGTGGCCACCTCACAATTTACAAGGCTTAAAGGACCCGCTAGATGCCTTAAAAGATGTGCAAGTTCTAATAATTGTTCGCTGAAATCCCTGCACTAACGTGGAAACTGTACATGTCCTCTGCATTTTTTTGCCATTGTGACGTCCACGCTTCGTCCGAACGAGGCACACGTGTCACAGCTAGCGCTAAATTATCATTAAAAAAATAATTTACTAATTTTGTAACATAAATATTAATGCAAAGTTGGCTGTATTTCTATATAAAAAAGAACTACATTTTTGGTAGGCTACTGTCCGGAGAACAGTACTGTCTTGGTGTGGTGAAATACTGCTGTACTCAGGAACGGGAGGTTTGAAACTAGTCAATTCGTGAACGTTATTTATTTCTCCCCGCTGCTGATTGGCTGCCACCCTGTGGCAGCATCTGTGGCAGCTGCAAACCAGAGTGTCTCGAGTGTTCTTGTGTTTTCATTTTTGTTGTTCTTAAATTCTTGTGTTTTTTTTTTTTTATTAAATGAAATGAATTTATTACCGTATTTACCCTCCTTATACCAAAGAAAATGACAGCACATATCAAAGAAAGTGCACCTGCATGAATTACAGTGCAGTCTATACAGGGGTAATATAATATAATAATATCGGTACAGTATAAATACTGTTTACCTTTACATTATGTTTAAGGGTAATGGGTTTTAAATGAAATTAAAGTTCTTTGGGAGCATATTTGAGGGCATATTTAGGGTTTACACCATAAAAATAGGCATTTTTAGATTTTTTTGACCACATCAAAACAATGCAGGTTTTTTTTCTATATGCAGGTGCTCTTGGAACGTAGCCCTGCGATAAATGTATATTTTAAAATTTGTAGGTCCTGATGTCACAGAAATAATACATTTAAAGTGTTCAGCTTTGCAGTATAATTTTCAAATGGAGGTCAGAGTGAAACCACCAACATTTACATAGGAAAAAATGTAAGGAAATTTCTTTTACAGTATATGGGCCCTTTAATGTTAATTAGACTTGGACATATGACACACCTGCTAATTAAAGCAGAACGTGGCCCTTTAACACATTATATTTTCGAGGTTGTACTATTAACATCATTTACTAGCTGGCATCAGAAATCTGCTTAAGAAATTTAAGATTTAACAAAACAAAACGTGTTTCTTTTTAATGTGCATAGTTGCAAATGTCCACAAGTTCCCTGAAAGCTTTTGCCACAAGAGGGCAGTATTCTATTATTCTTCACCATTAGTGAAGGGTGTCGCAGGCAAATTCCCTTGGGTTTTCCCACCTGTCTTACTCTGCTTTGTAAACAAAGATATCTGGGTTAAATACCATGAGTATCTCAAATCTGTCTAAAGTATTTCTCAGCTTAATTAGATAATGACAGAAATAGAGGCAGCTTGACAGAATGAAGTGCCCACTGATGTTCAGTTGTATTGTTTTGTTTTGTAGGGAGTGTTTATATGTGACATGATCCTGCTTTACATGATGAGCACAAGCTCATTCTACAGAGAGAGTAAATTCGAGCCTGTGGGAAGGTAAGACTGCTTTAAAGGTATTTTTTTGGAATGTACGAGGTTAAATGGTAAATACTAATGTCACCACCTATAGAAAAGAGCGCAGGTCCAGAGATGGGAAGCGCGGTCGACACCATCGCCACCACGGCCAAGATGGACACCATCGCCACCACGGCCAAGATGGACACCATCGCCACCACGGCCAAGATGGACATCACAAGAAGGAGAACAAGATGGCTGGGGAGGAAAATCCACTCACACCACTGTCGTCCCCATCTACACACAGTCCAGAGAGACAGGCCACTGAGTCATCGCGGAATCCTCGCAGTCCTGAAAGAAAACAACCGCCCACGGCATCGTCGTCCAAACTCCACCGCAGCCCTGACAGAAAGGCCATGTCTCCAGTCTCTATGTCCAGAACACCACGCAGTCCACTGAAATGATAGGACGATATCTAGAGACATTCGGCACAGTGCCAAAGACTGGGTTTTATATTAGGAAATAAAGGAATGAAGTATGAATGAGCTCATGCACAGAGCCCTCTACCTGTCAGTCAGCATTCAGAACCTATGGGAACCAACAGGGTGTCTGCGGGCATCCTCAAGTTAGATTTTTAGTAGGCTTTTTTAATATCATTCAAAATATAATTGAAGTGTAAACTTATTTTACACAAGGACATTTTACAGGCTTTGAATATTTATTGCTGTGCAAATAAAATATTGTTCTCACAGTTCAAAATGCTTCCAGTAGGCAGTAACAATGAAGCCAAGCTGCTAGCACGCTGTATGTTGCCATACAGTACACAGTTGTTTCCTCCAGGGTTGCCAGATCTGAGCGATAGTTTCCGGCCGAAATTCAACGTAAAACCCGCCCAACTCAATAAAAGCCATCCCAGGTCTCCACCTAGCAAAAAAACGTATGTCGAACGTAAAAGTATAGACGTAGCCTAATAAAGAGCATAAACACAGAAAAATGCACAAACATGCTTCCTTGACAGCCAAAATCAGAACTATTTAGTCAGTCACGTACAGATTTTAGAGAACGGATCTTTCCTCGAAGTTAATTACTCTTTTCTTGAACTGAAGAATGTTGAACATGAATAACTATGTACAGTCCATTAAAGCCAAACATGAGGCAAAACTTGCTGGGGAGGTCTGAAACTGGCTGATGTCCACCCGCTCCTACAGCAGACCCCATTGTTTCAGCAAAAGACTTAACACTTGGCGCACAACGAGACTTGTGTTTTTTTGTGGCACCATGTTCCTTCAAATCATTAAGTTTTCCGCCCAATCTGGCAACGCTGGTTGCCTCTCCTCCATGAAAATATGACTTTTATGAGTTACGTACACGCTAACATTGAGAGGTGAGAATTGGGGTAGCGCTATACCAGTTTTTCAGGAGTGTTTCCACCACTGATACTACAATCTCAGGCATCAGCCAAGAATACTAAGCTGTTGGTTATATGCAGTGTTGGGCACATTACTTTAAAAAAGTTGTTATAGTTACTTCTTCAAAAAGTAACTGAGTTACAGCATTATAAAAGTAACTAGTTACCAGGGAAAGTAAATTATTTGAACGTTTTTTATAAATGTAATGCATATGTCAAAAATGTGGATCTCCCTCCCCCTTTGATGGAAATGTAGCTTTATGTTCAATTATTTGTAATAACACTAACTATTAAATATGAGTAATTAATTAATCAGACACGTGAAATAAATAAAAGAAAACATTGTACACAAATCTACACTTAGATGTACACTTACACTTAGAAATCTACATTCTAATATCGCTGTGGGACAATGTGAGACAAGACACCTTTTAAATGTAATAGATCATTGTAGATATGGTCATTACTGTGTATATAATAGCAGAATGATGAAACACAATAGATGTTTTAGAACTTTTCATATTTATTGCACTTCAACAGGCCGCAACTGGCAATTAAATGGGTCTAA
>JBBPDH010189099.1:0-15688 GCA_037974565.1 Clupeocharax schoutedeni | reverse complement strand
TTGATGGCATTTTGAATGCACAGAGATACCGTAACGAGATCCTGAGGCCCATTGTTGTGCCATTCATCCACGTCAAAGCAAAATAATGCACTGCCCCATATTGCAATTCCTGGAAGCTGAAAACATCTCAGTTCTCAGCCAGCATATTCACTGGACATTTCACCCATAGAGCATGTTTGGAATGCTCTGGATCGACGCATGCGACAGTGTGTTCCAGTTCCTGACAATATTCTGCAAATTCGCACAGCTATTGAAGAGGAGTGGACCAACATTCCACAGCCCACAATTAACAACCTAATCAACTCTATGCAATGGAGATGTGTTACACTGTGTGAGGCAAATATAATGTTGACATTGCACTATATGTTCAGTTGAGCCCGAAATTATTCATACAAGTCTCTTCTTGTTTGGAAATGACACAGGCATCTCCCAGAATATAATAAGATGATATACAAGAGGCATCATTGTGGAGAACAATATTTCTCAACTTTTATTTACATTTGAACAAATAGTAGCATGTCCAACACTATTCATACATTCTATTTTTCTATATTTATTATTGAGAAGCATATGAATAATTTTGCACATGCCACTTTTTGTTGAAATGTAAATAAAAGCTTTTTCTCCACAATGATGTACATCGTCTTATTATCTTCTGTGAGATGTCTGTGTCATTTCCAATGAAGAATAAACTTGCTTGTTGAATGAAAGTAATTAAGTCAAAATTTGTGCAAAAATTTTAACAATTTCTGAAGCTATATTGTTGCATGGCATTGAACCATATGCGTATGTATAAGATGCAACTTGTCAAATTGAGAAACAGGGCATAAACATCAAGAAAACTGCTTATGTACTAAGGTCAAAACAGTTAATTATTGAACTGAGAGAAAGTCTACAATGGATTTAGATGCTGTTCTTTCACTGTAGTGTAATCAACATTCGAATGCATGAAGACAGCACCCATGTGATCCTAATGAGTACTCTCAAGCCCTGATAAGGAGCATTTGACATTAGAGTTTAACCAGTTGCCGTTGCATGTGATCGACCATGCTAAAGGCTGCCTTTGCTAGTCCATTTATCATAATTGTTTCTGCAGATGAGTGCTTCTTAAGCACCTGCGCTCTGATCTTCTGCTTTCAGTGAGCAAGAGAAGTCATTCAGTATTCCCGTAAATAGCTTCAGTATGGCTAAATGTATATTGTAGTTTACCACAACATTGGGTTGTGACTCTTAAATTCTGTATAGTATATCAAATTAGATAAGCTTTTGCCCAATCTAATTGCATTAGTTGAATCATAGGCCCATATGAGCATGAGTACTTTGAATGTAATTTAAAGGACATGCACAGTTTCTTGTATTCTATTATTTTCTGCTTGTTGAGGTCTGCCTGTTGCATTTGTGTGAACCAAAAACAGTCCCAAACTCCACACAAAAAGACTCTGCGCCCAACCTGTGAATCAGCCATCTTGCTGTGAAGCAACAGCGCTAACTCCAGCGCATTCACGACTCCAGAAAGTCGACTAGTCGGTTAGCAAAGTCAAATTCAAATTGACTTGTCGTTCAATGACATCATAACACGCAATGGAAGAACACAGGCATCCAACATTGAGCAAGTTTTTTGTAACATTAACAGCCAACATGACAATTAAACTAAACAAAACAAAGGCTGAATTTTATGGTAAATTTAAGTGCTAGTGGGAACAGTTTAAGCAGCAGTTTAACAGTTTAGCACTAGCCATGTTAGTTAGCGGAGCCATTTCAGATGCAGAAAGCCGGTACTGTTACTGTACTTTAACACCGACTGACAGGTTGTACAGGTCTCCATGCTGTTTGTGTGTGTAGCTTGAAGTAACTCCACATTTGTGATGTGTCTTCTCTGGTCTTGGGTTTAGATTCCCCTCACGCCAACAACACCACCCTTTAATGAAGGGACTATAATAATTGGTTAAACCAAGGAACACATGTCAGCGTAAGCCACCCAGAGGCAGAGATTGCATTGTGTACACAAGCGAGGGAAGAGAGAGAGGAAAAACACACGACTTGTTGACTTCTCAGAGGGGGTGTTGACTCATGCCTTTGTAGTTGACTTTTGTGTTCATGCCCATATATATAATAACAAATCAACTAGACTGCTGATAAAATCACTTTATATTATACAAAATTATTTACCTTTTTAATTATTGCATGCACTTACTTGGTTTCTTGGAAATTAATATTTCGTTAGGTTGTTACAGAACGGAATGCATGCTTTTTGGTAACAGTATCTCAGTATTAAGATTTGAGGATATGGATTTCTATAGCCTGCCAGAAGGTTAACATTTCAAACGATTCACAGTATTTGTTGCTGGATGGCTGAGCAGTGAACAAGAAGCTGTGATGCAATGGTGGAAATTCATTTTATGCAAAGGTCAGTAACCAGATCAAGATTCTCTTTTTGTTCATAGAGACATTAACACATTCCCTTGCTTTTATTTACAATAACAAGCCACAACAACACAAAAGGTTTGGAGTTTTACTTGGCTAAAGAATGGTTAAATATTTTTTCTTGGAATTTTTCAAAATCAAAGTATAAAGATAAGCAATAATTGCGCAAGAGGGAGGTAGAAACCCTTAAAAATCTTTTTTTGTGATTATGGAACAGCTTACAGTTTTACACATTCATACAGTTTCCTCTCAAGAATAACAGATGTGGTTACAGTAATGAAGTCTTTAGTCAATTATAATTCTTAATGTGAATGTTTTCATCGGTTAACAGATATTTCTAAAGTTTTTACCCACATATGTAATTATTCTGTTAGAATGAAGTAGTCTACCTAAAACAATTGAAAAGTTGAATTTCATATATTCATCCCAAAGGTTTTGGATGGGGTTGAGGTCAGGGATCTGTTCGGGCCAGTCATACAACAATGTCTTTATCCATGAGCTTGCTTTGTGCACAGTCATGCTGGAAAAGAAAAGGTTCCTCCCCAAACTGTGTCCACAAAGTTGGAACCATGCCGTTGTCCAAAATGTCTCGGTATGCTGAAGCATTAAGACTGCCCCTCATTAGAAGTAAGGGGTCTAGCCCAAACCCTAAAAACCAGACGTGTCCCAATACTTTTGTTCATTTTGTGTATATAGTTGCCCTGCTTCTGCAGCAGTTGGTGTGCAGGGCTGAAATAAAAGGAACTTTAAGGGATGTAAGCTCTGAGGCTTGTACCTTTAAGTATATGTTTGTCTTCCTGGGTGCAAAAAGAAGGGAAGATACCAGTTGTTGCACAAGGCACTCTCCATTTTTTCAAACTGGCATTTCAGACCTGGGATTAGCTTTAAGACATATTTGTCGGTTCTTTAAGTGGAATAGAAAAACGAGTAATGCTCATGCAAGTCACTGTCCCAGGGTAGAGACTGTAAGCATTAAGAGGTCTTTAACTAAAGGGGGATAATTGGATTCTTTTGTAAAGACCTAAATGCCTGCACTAAACCTGTACTAAATCTGGCTTTCTTAATTGCGGAATTAAACACAGAAAGACAGAAAAAGCCTGAATAACACACCTGGGAAATCTGCATTTTATACCTGGGGTTTTATTTAATGAACAAGATGTTACTAAAGCAATAAAACCCATTCTTTTCATGGAAGCCTAAAATATATATGAAACACCCAGCATCTGCCAGGTGAAACGAGATTAGGATCTACTACTGGGTGTAATATTAACAATACAAATACAAATCATGCCAGAAACAGAATATGAAAACAGAATATTGCAAAAGATGCGATACCTTGATTACATTTTAAATGCTCACTATAATTTCTCATGACAAAATCTCACACATCTGCTTTGCTTTTAATATTACTCCACTGCTTAAACACATGAATAGCATATTCAGTTAAGAATAAAAGTATGGAACGACAAATTATGAAGACTCTCTAGTAATCTGCAACAGGTAAGCTTACCCACCCATATAAAATATTAACAATAGCTTCATTAATAATAATCCTTCAAAATCCTTCAAAATTCTTTCTGTTCTCTCTCTATATATGTTTACATTTACCGCATTTATCAGACCAAAGCGACTTCCAAAGCGACTTCCAATCCCTAACTACAGTCTCCCTGGAGCAACTTGGGGTTAAGGGTCTTGCACAGGAACCCTTTGGTGGTGTGCTGGGGGTAGGATTTGAACCCATGACCTCTTTGTCTAGAGGCAAGTATCCTACCCACTGCGTCACCACCACCATCTATACATATATATGTGTTTGTTTGTGTATATATACATTTGCATTAGGGTTTATTTTACTGTGCTGTTGTGTGTTCATGCATGACTATAAGGGGCCACATTACCTTTTCTATAAATACGTGTGTGTTTATATAAAGGAACTTTTTTGGAGTTCTGAGCAGTTTACCCATTTCTCAGGAAAGGGCGGCTAGGCATAAAAAGGAAAAAAAGAGACTTTTAAAGTATCATATCCTGTTTGGTACCTTGCATCGTTATTTTTCTTGCTTTAGGTTGCGTATTTGCATTTTTTGTTGGGGAGGTTCATGAGTGGATCCCTCCCTTAGGTTCTTATCAGCCTTCCCAAACATTTCAGAGAGCCTAAGCCTCATCCTCAAACTGCTTACTTAACCTTCAGTGTCAGTGTGAGACATTTGCGAGTTGAAGACATTAGCACTTACTGAGAGAAGCACTTTTTAACACCCTGGGGCTGCATCCTCTATGTCAAGAGGTGATAAGATATTAAGAAATAAATCATATTATACACGCAAACGAGTTTGACTTTGTAACCCATGGCGACAGGTCTATAAACAGATCTAATTAAGGTGGTTTTTTTTATGAAAAAGGGTTCTATTTAGGAGTCTCTTCTCTAAAGCTGTCTGTATTACTATGCTATCCCTTGACAAGCTTAATGATACTTGGGGCGTTCCACTCCATTTATATTCCTAATAACATGGGTTGGAACAACTCCGGATCCTTCACAACACCAGAACTGAGAAATGTATGTACATCAGTGACTGAAAGTGACGCAGGTCTGTGAATCAACTGCACACAATATTTGCTGCAAAGTCATTAAGCTGTGCTCCCACCACCATTGTTTCAAGCATTAGATGTTAGAAATTAAAGTGTGCATAATAAGCTTAGGTACTCAAGGCTCTACTACAAAGAACACACACAGTGAGAACACAGAGATTTTCTGGGTATTTTATATAGTGAGAAGCTTGCACCCCATCTAGCACAATAATTGGTTTAGAGTCATAGTTGAAAGATAAATGTTGCAATTAGCATGCAGACTCATTCAAAACATGACCATCTAATTCCTCTTGTTATCATTACAATTTCCGTCTTTTGGGTTGGAGTGTTTCATCAAAAACAGTGCGTGTGTGTGTGTGTATCTTTCTTGTGAACTCAGGTGTGTGTGTGTGGGGGGGTATTTGTGTGAGATCTGCCTGTGCGTACCTATATTTGAATACTTTTATATTTGAATTCTTCAGTCATGAGGGCTGTACAATATGAACCTGGATGTGTAATACTTCTTATAAATGACAAGGTCCTTTCCAGCACCATTGGAAATGAGTCCTTTTTATTTTTCAAGACAAATCCAAACAAAGACAGACAGGGAGCATTTCTAGCACCAAGCGACAAGTTTGATCTGTATACTGGCAGAAAGGACGACAGAATAATTGGAATTCGAGCTAACTGTACACTATTATGAACAATGGTAGTATCAACAAGAGAAAGAGGAAGCAATAAAATCACACGTTCCTTGGTTGTGTTTGTGCATCTGCTGGATATGTAGAAAGCATGTTTTGATCTCTGCAAGACTTCATTCATGCAGTAATTTCTGCTTCCACACTGAGATTTTCTATAGACTGTATCCCTGCTGTGTATCTGTAGAAGTGTCTCAGGGACTGAATCATGTGAATGCATTAACCTTATCTAATTACGCCAATTTCACACTACCAGTGGCTTGTCAGAATGAGGTATCGACTCACACAGCTCACAAAGGGAAATGACAAAGACACATAATAGCACTACAAGCACCCTCTTTCCCCCCACTACATAAAGGATAAAGCATCACTTACTGATCACCTTGTACTGAACAGAATGGCCTCTGAATCTGTCCATAGCTTTGGGAATTGTGTTGGTAGCAATTGAAGGCAGCAATTGAAAGTACAGCCACTGTATCCAGGTGAATATATACAGACATTTCGTTCTAAATTATAAAACCCTTTCAAGAGTGGCTGGGCATCTGTGTGAGCAAAATTATAAGGAGCGGCCAACTTATACTGGAGAATGGATTCTCAGGAGATCAAAAGAATGAAGGCTAGGGGACCAGAAGAGTTATGTGCTCACAACTCACAGGTGAAGTCTAGAGGGGCATGGTTCAATACTAACTTTGTTTCATGCGAATTTAATTAGAGGAAACAGAATAAACATTCACTTGACACCAGCATGAGGAGAGACCAGTATGTGGGAAAGGGAGAAATGTTTCAGAAAGGAGAAATAATGAGAATAGAAGAGGCGTCGAAAGGACTGTCAATATTTAGTTAAAGTGTGGTTTAATCTTGAGTAGAGGATTGACCAGGGTTATCATTTGGACTGGGTAACTTAACCTAGCCTAGAATGATTTATGAATGGCCCTGGATCTCAGAAATAATACCAACACAGAGACATTGCTAAAAACAGCATGAACCCACGGTGAGAGTTGACACCACAACCTCCTCTGATGTGGACTAAACAGTCTTTCAATAACAATGTGTCTCATATTGACAACAAAACAGAAAAGAATGTTACGGGGCTCTTTTCAAAAACTTGCCCTGTAGAACTCTTACCTGTTTTCAGTAAAAACAAAGCCTTTTCACTGACAAGAACACTAAACAACATACAGCATAAGACATGAACACTCATTTGCTTCTTATTCTGTATTGGCTTAGCAGTTGTGAGTGCATAGCCACTCTTGTATGGCTTCATACAGAGCTGTCAGGGTTCTGTCTCTGGCCTGCATGGTTCTCGGAGATGAAGGTTAGGCCGGTGGCTGTGTTGCGAGGGACACAGTGAGACAGCAGCTGCCCCCCGCTCTGCTTGCAGGGGCACAAGTAACCCCGCAGGTGAACACGCACCTTGCTGTGCAGCGAGGCATAGATGAAAGGGTTATAGCAGGTCGAGCTCATGGCCACCAAGTGGCAGCTGACTTGAAGCACGTTGATGTAATGCTTATCCACGATGCGGAAGTCAGCATCCAGGTCGAGCAGCAGGTTGAGGATCTGGAGTGGAAGCCAGCACAGGGCAAAGGCCAGCACAGAGGCCACCAGAAGGGAGAAGGTCTTGCGGCGCTGTCTGCACCAGTGCTGCTGTCTGTGGGAAGGCTCCCCTGGAAGCGTGTGCCTGCGGAGGTGCATGCTGATGGCGCAGTAGGAGATGCTAACGGACAAAAGTGGGATCATGTAGGAGGCCAGCAGGAAGAAACAGGAATACAGCAGTCGCTGCCTCTCTGCACCCAGCCAGAACTCTTCACACACCACCAGCTCCATGCCGCTAGGTTGCAAATCTACATAGCGCATGTGCAAGGAAGGTGGAGCCGCTAAAGCCAGAGAAACTACCCAAACTCCCAAAGCCACAGCCCAGCAACCCCACACTGAGATGCGCCTTCGGACAGGGTATGCTACCACCATATAGCGGTCGATGGCAATGGCAGTGAGGGACAGCACAGAGGCAAATACAGTGGCACCTTGCAGGAGGGGGATGAGGTGACAGAGTGGCCGGCCATAGGCCCACCCACGCGAGTCAAAGGCGTAGGAAGCGGTGAGGGGCACGCAGCTCAAACACATCAATAGGTCTCCAGCAGCCAAGTTGCCAATGAAGAAATTGGTGGCATTGTGGAGTTTCTTGTCAGCCAGGATGCAGGCAAGCAGGAAACTGTTCCCCACACCAGCAACCACAACGACTAATGAGTAGAGAGGAAGAAAAAGTGGTCTGAAACGCAACAGAAGCTGAGTGCCAGAGAATTTATCTAGAGGGTCTGTCCAGTTGGAAGCCAGAATAGTCCCATTGAAGCCCTCCAGAGCTTGTTCCAGGAGAGTGTCCATGTCAACCTGCAACAAATGATACACACGACACTTGAATTGATCCTTGAACTGAAATAACCTGAACACACACACACAGACACAAACACAAACATCACAAATTACCACAGACAGACTGCAGAGGATGCAGTGAAGATGCTGTTGCTATGGGCATAATGGAACCTTTTAGCGTCTGCCTCTCCTTGTTCCTTAATGAGTTTCACTGCATATTTTCGTAATTACATTTGACAAGAATTTCATCATGGCTTCCATTTGAATCCTTCTATCTGAAGAAGTCATTTGATTGTATGCCTCCAGATGTAAACTGACAAAACATAATGTTTAAATCAAGCTTGTCATAGACATGCAAAACGTATTGCACACAAAAAAACATCAGGCACTGAACTCCAACTTAGAACACAATGTGTCAGCTCTCCATGGTTTTAGTCTGGGAGTGTTGACAGATTGTAAGGGAATAAAAATACTCCCATTCTTATGGGAGAATTGATCTCTCAGAAGGGCGTCACATATTACATTGTCAGATGGTGTGAATTTGTCAGGAATGCTGAATGAGGAGATGCTAATAAATGAACAAAGATGTCTTATGTGAAATATCGGGGATTCTTTACTAAAATAAATTCGTTTTAACCTGAAAAGACTAACAACCGATAATAATGCAATAGTGATAAATTGGTTGTGTCTGTCCAATTACATGTGTATGTCCCTGCTAGACACAAATATATGTGTAGGCAAATGAGAGAGAGCATGAACAAGAGGAACTAAAAGTGTGTGTGTGTATGTGTGTGTGTGTGTGTGTGTGTGTGTGTGTGTGTGTGAGAGAGAGAGAGAGAGAGAGAGAGAAAGAGAGAGAGACCTGTACCTGTAAGCTGGATCTTCTTACACAGATCTTCTATGTTCAGCTTGTTGTCAGAGTTGTGGTTTTGTTTTATTCCACAATTCCATGATTTTATTCCACAGAGTAGCTTAAAAATGGCTTGGTCCAGCTGTCAGGGAGCTTTGTGCCTACCTCGTTCACTGCCGTAGAGGGGAATGCTGGGCAAGATGTGCTGACCACCACCAGCCTCTCACTGTGTATTAGAGCGAGGGCGGCGTCACACCCGCAGTAAGACTTGAGCTTTCAGGGAGAGGGTGACTGAAGAATCCCCCCACTCATTTTGCACTCCTCCTCCTCTTCTTTTACATACAAACATGTTTTTTTTACCCCAATAAACACATTTTCAGGTAGCAACAGTGTTCTTTTTTCTATTTTGAATGCATGTTGCTGCTTAAAAGCTTATCATCACCTTATTGTGTGTTTCTTCGGGTGGCTGATTGGTGGCTTTTCCCTCCTTTGTCAGGCATTCAGCATGTAGATGCTGATGGAAATATTACAGCCTTCTGTGAATAAACTACATTTCAGCAAAAAAAAAAAACAATCAGAACAAAATGTTTAACCCTTTAAAGGTGCAGAATTACAAAGCTGCAATTGTCTTGAAACAGAAAGGGAGCACCATATCTCTCTGTGGCACTGGACAGATGTTACATGAAAGATGTGTATGAAAAAGCATTCAGTAGCATCTGAGATTACAGCCAATGAACAACATCTGTTGCCAGCTATAATTTTTGTTTGTTTGTTTTCATAACACTACTGCAGTTACAGGGACCATTATTTCCATTATCTATAATCTAAAAGGTACACAAGGCACAGTAATTGATTGTTTTTGTAGATTTGTTTTTATTGAAATGTTAATTAAAAAAACATTTGCCCTCAAATGTGCATACCTGGAACTGCTATTACATTATATACAAAAACCCACTATAATTTGCTATAGGAGAAGTCATTATTAATGTAATGTAATGAAACAAGGAGCCCAGATATCTTAATACAGGCATCATGGCATGCTATTCTAGAAGTATTTGTTTAATTATTATTTATTTGAAGAGCTGGTTTTGCAAAATATGCATTTCCTTCTCCCTATGATTTATATTATATAGGAAAAGATATAAAAGTATGTACGCCTCTGAGGGTAGACATCAAATCAGATGTGATATATAATCAAATGATGAACAAAAATCTATTTTTTGGTGGAGTCTTTATTTTCCATATGGTGAAAATGTTCTTTTTGTGCATTCATGTAGTCTTTAAACATCCAAATGTAGCATTGTGACTTTAAATTATAAAATGGCATGTAACAAATGGAAATATAACACTACAATAATCAAAAATTATGCCTAGATTTAACCACCTCATCAGTAATGTGTTAAAGTCAGTATTTTTAAAGGTTGTAATGTTTTTAGGAATGTGTAAGATCTTAGCTTGCACATGATTTTATCTTGTTTTTGCCCCAGGTACCAGGCAGAGCAGGTTATTAAAATTTGCTATTTCCCCTCTTCCTTTATTTTCCAGTTTTTGAAAGCTGTTTTAGAAATCTTGTCAGTTCCCGACTGTGGAAAACGTACTGCTGATATATTTAGATGTTATTACATTAAGTCCTTTTAAATTTCCAGTATATGAGTCAACACAGTTGTCTGGAGATGTCTGTGAATGCTGAATCAAAAATGTGGGGCTGAGAATGTCACACTTCCTTATATGCAAAATATAGCAAGAGTAGCATTCTTGAGTCATTCGGCCATTTCTGCTAGAACAAATGCCCTGAGCCATGACGCAAAAGACAATGTGGTTTAAATCTAGATTCAAAGCAACAGGCTAATGACTGAGTTCAAATTAGTAACAATTAGTACCACACCAAAGCAGACAACCCTGGCTAAGACAGTGCTAAGCTAGTTTCACACAACACACACCAATACAGGCCCAGTTTTATCTGATATTAATATTAAATACAAACTGTTATCTGAGAGAACAAACTTGAGTGACAGCCAAAATCAAGCATGTTCTGTGGAATGTGTGTTACCATTAGCTGTCACAGAGCCTCTTATATTTATCTGAAATATAGTATAAGGACAAAAATAAACCCTGTTTTTCAGGGTTTGGGCTAGGCTCCTTATTTCCAGTGAAGGGCTTCAGTATATCAAGACATTTTGGACAATGCCAATGCTTCCACCTTTGTGGACCTTTTCTATTTCAGCATGACTGTATCACAGTGCAAAAAGCAAGCTCCATAAAGACATGGTTGAGGAGTTCAGTGTGGAACAACTTGACTGGCCCACACAGAGCCCTGATCTCAACCTCATCCAGCACTTTTGGGATGAAATGGAATGGTGATTATGAGCCAGGACATCTCATCCAACATCAGTGCCATACCAAATAAATGTTCTACAGAATGAATGGGCACAAATTCCCACAAAAACTCCAAAAACTTGTGGAAAGCCTTCCAAGATGAGTGGAAGCTGTTACAGCAGCAAATGGACACCAACTTCATACTTGGTCAACTCTATGTTTTCTATTTATTTGAATGCAATGTCTGACTGTTGGTATAATGGTCAGGCGTCCATATAGAGTGTATGTTGGTTTTGATTTAGTTGCACATTAGCTGAAAAGTAATAAAGCCTTGATGGCACGAAACACAGCCCAGTGCGTCTCAAAAAAACATTGGTTCTCCAGTGGAAAAGCAAGCAAATAATTCCATGGACTGGAGAAGGTATTAAAAGGTGAGACCATGCATTATCACCCTGCCCTCATCACTGACGACAATTTGACAGTATTTTCTTTCTTACGTTAAAAAATGAATAAACACTACTTCTACATGGAGCAAACTTAATTATAAGAAAAAAATTAGAGTACAATTTATTTGCTGAATAAAAATGCGACATGTGCATAAGTTCAAGGACCAGTTCATAAATCACAGCTTCCAAATGCTTCAGGCAGCTTGCTACAAGTGTCTCTGTTCTATTTTCAATTTTCTATTTTCCTCTTCTGAAGAATTGCAGAATGTTTCCATTTTAAAAGGTGGTTATTATTTATTGCAAGGTAATTTCAAAACGTGAAATGTGACTTTTTTTAAGTAGTTCAAGGTTGATTTTTTTCTCAACATTCAGTGTTTTGTTTTCTTAGGTTTCTTCACCTCTTCACAGTGTGGGGCATCAATTTTAAGGATTTGTTTTTCCTTTTTCACCACAAAACATTTAGGGTGACACTGGCTGCCACAGAACCCCAAAAGATCCAGCATGCTTAATAGTTGGCAAGCTGTTTTTCAATTAAAATAATTCTCCTTTTTTCTTTAAAAAACCCAAACCACCAGGAGAAAAACATGCAAATTCCACACACACACACACACACACACACACACACACACACACACACACACGCCTAGGACCCAGATTCGAATCCCCAACCCTGTTTTCCATCACTTTCATTTCTTAATAACAGAGTCTTCTCTTACTTTTGAAGAGTTGATTTTCTTTAGATCCTCAGTTAGAGCAGCCCATTGCTTATAAGTCTAAGCCCCTGAGATGTTGGTGATACATATTATTTTTTACATTATGACCTGACTCATATACACTATAATGACTTTACAAAAACACCACCAATGGATTAACCAATGTTTCCACAGTTATTCAGTAGCAAAACACTAAAGTTTTAGGAAGGTTGGTGAGAAAAAGTTAACTTTGTCAGGTTTCCCATATGCACAGGACACATAGAGGATTGTAATTGTTTCTATCAGACACATTGTAGGTGCATGAACAAACAACAATGCAAGAAAAAACTATAAATTACATCAGGTTTTGTAACTTTTTAATCTTAATAGTATATAATGCAGGGGGGCCTTGAGTTACAACACAGATCCGTTCCTTCAACAGTGATGTAATCCAAATTTTGGATTTAGTCGAAACACACCCTATCCACCATGCTCTCAAATGCTCTCTTGGAACAATGGTCAGAAACCTCTAGTATGCACATTTATAACCAAGAGGTTATTGGTTTGAATCCTACCTTTAGCACCACCACTGGATTCCTGAGCAAGACCCTTAACCCCAAGTTGCTCCAGGGAGAAACTGCCCCCTGTAGGTAAGGAATGGAAGTCGCTTTGGTTAAAAGTGTCTGATAAATACCATAAATGTAAATACTAGCTATAAAGATAAATAAAACACCAAGGGCTATTTATACTTATTCATCAAAATACAGTTATACATACTTTTAACATTTCATTTGCTTTCATTTATTACCTTTTACTTCTACCAGAACACTACATTAATTTTATTAATTTAATTATACATTTTTCACGACTTAATTTGGTTTACACCTGTATTGTATTCAATTGTATTCGTGTTTTTGTTATGATTTAATTTTTTCTGTGAGTGCTATTATATATTGCATCCTAATTCTGTTTCCTCCTTATGTAAGTGACTCTCATGCCTCTGGCCATCCACATGCTAAACAAACGAGAATATGAGTCTTTAGACCAGGCCTCTGTCTTCTAATTCAGATGCTCATATTCTAGGTATTTTCACAGGGGGAAGAGGTAAGAATGGGTACTTTGACCTGTCTGTGGCCACACTTGGGGAACTGAAGAGTTAACCAATACTGAACCACAATACAGCAAAAAGCTATTTTGTTCCTTACCAAAGACGTCTCAAACTTGCCATTGCCAAAAACATCAATAGATTAGTGTTATTCATTTGTGGTGTCTGAAATTTTTTTTTTTAATCTGTTATCAATTCTGATTTAAACACACTTGTTTATGCTTACAACCACATACTTTTTGTTCATATTTAGAAGTACACGTAAAAAAGTTTATAACAAAGATAAAATACCATATCTGTGTATTAATGACTATATGGAAGTGGAATTCAGAATCCTCGGTGTGGAAAATTAAAACCTTTCAGATTTACAAGATTAATGTGAGTAACATTTAAAAGCATTCAAAATGGCAAAGTTTGAAGATACGTGGATAAATGATGTGTGCCCTGCTTGTAAGTGACAGGAGAGCTCTTAAATCAAATATGAACTCTCCCTCGTAACTGAAAGCCTTTCTTTCTCTGATAAATCATGTTCATTCAGAAAGCCCTAATAGCACAAGGAAACACTATAATTGGAAACTTTTATTCTAAGGCAATCAGAACTAATGATCCCACCTCCTGTGTCAAGAGCTTTGACTTCAGCAGAGTTATGAACCCTTCTTGACAAGCTGACCACATGACATCAGCCAGACTGTATTAAAAATACCAGAATAATATAATGTAACATTTTTTAACAACATGTCCTAGAGAGTTCCTCTTTACTATTACACAGTATAATTATGAAGGCATTACACAGTTTCATTAAATGTTATGATTTCTTGCAACCATTCCAATTAACATACAATATTAGATAAATGTATTGTTAGTTAGTGCATTCTGGTGGGTCCTTATTCCCAGTTAATGAAAATCTTAATGCATCAGGATAGCAACACTTTTTGGACAAAACCAACTCCAGCATGCCTGTGTCCAAGTGCACCAAACAAGGTCCATAAAAACATATTTGGATGAGTTCAGCGTGGAAGAACTTGACTGGCCCGCACAGAGCCCCCACCCCATTCCCATCCAACATGAACTGAAACAGGGATTGAGAGTCAGGCCTTCTCATCCAACATCAGTGCCTGACCTTATAAATGGTCTACAGAATGAATGGGCACAAATTCCCACAGAAACTCTCCAAAACAGAGTGGAAGCTGTTATATCTGAAAAAGGGGAGACCAACTCCCCCAACTTTATTCAAGTAAATGTGCATTTCAGAGTCTGACCATGTTGGCGTAATGGTCAGGCTACCCAAAATTTTATCCAGATCATGTACTGTACATTGACCATGCATTTCACTAAAAGCAAAATTAATAGCACTGATTAACATGTGAGTTGAATATAGATTTTAAGCAGAAATACAAAACTGTGCTGGGTAATACTTAAGCATATCCTCCAAGAGTTCCTCATCCTTGTCAATATGACCGGCTTAGGTGGACTTCTTGAAACAGACATTTTGTAATCTTCAGAGTGCCTTATGCTGACATCATACGCTACAATAATTACATTTTTTTTTGCTGGGTTAGCACATCTTTTGATTTGTATTACCAGTGACTACATTAAAAAGAAAAGAGTATTTGATGCTCAAGCTGCAGGGTCTGGAGCTTTTCATGGCATGCTTGCTACATAACATGAAAGACATTTTCCTCCATTCATTTTACTCTGTAAAAAAAAGAAACTCTATTTCACTACCTTCTCTCAGAGGTGCCTGTGCATACTTACAGTTGTTAGACTGTGAAGGGTAAACTTGATGTACCGCCCTGGTGCTGCTGCAGTTCTTGCAAACCCCATGGCAAAAAAAAATATTTTTTTTTATATGTTTACATTTTTGTGATATATAAAATAGAATATAAACATAGTATAAGCCTATTAACAACAATATTGATTTATTTTACCCTAAGTCTCAATTTCCTTCCTAACGGAAACCATTATATCAAGAACCTTAGGATTACTTACAGGATCCTGGAAATCTTTTTGAAAATATTGACAGGTTCTGATTTTCTTATTCATTAATGCTTGGAATTTTCTGGTTCTGTTTCAGACATTGCTGTACATTCCTTTTTTTTTGTTGCATCTAAATCACATGAATGAGCTGCTCGTGTTAAGTTCAAATCCTTAACGCTTGCTTTTAATGCCAAAAACGGACTTGCACCCCCATACATAACAACACTGATCAAACAACGTGTCACTTCGCGTCC